>PVIH01004806.1:27351-134046 GCA_004025045.1 Sigmodon hispidus
TCCCTCCCTCCCTCCCTCCCTCCTTCCCTCCCTCCCTTCCCTTCCTCCCTCCTTCCCTCCTTCCATCCCTTCCTCCCTCTCTTCCTTCCTTCAGGAATCATTCCCCTGCTATGTTATGGACTCACAACTCAAATGCCATGGACCCAAGAGAGAGTTTAGTGGGAGCAGTTGGGTAGATGAACTAACTTCAAGTCATGATCTAGTCTGAGTTATCTGGATAATGTGGAAATTGATGAAAGAGATGCAGAGATGGAGTAGTATCCTAACTCTGGGCGTGAAAAATAGATTCCTTTCAAGTCACATAAAATGACGACCTGCGCCAGGTGACCTTGACCCAACTAATTGCTATCTGAGCCATGAAGGTAAAGAATTCTAAGAAAACAAATCTGTTAAAAATGCAAGTGAAGTTGGCAAACAGTCTTCCAATTATGCAGCTTAGACTTTCAAATGGCCGCTTTACCTTATGAGGAAGGAGAGGGGGCAGGACATATATTTTTTTCTTATCATAGTAGTCTCCTCACCCCAATAAATACATATTGAAGAAATCAATGACAGCTAACAGGATGCTAAGGCTTACCAATGCCATTTTCCAAATATCTAATCATTCACAAATGGCAGAGCAGTTACTTATCGACACAGAGTGTTTCCAGGCTCACACAATAACTCAGCCTTCCCTGTGCTCACAATGGCAAGTAGCCGCCATTAGCTTTCTTCATATTGGCAGTGTTGAAGTTGAGGAACTGGCAAAAGTTTTAGATTATAAACAGAAATAGAGAAAACAGCACCCCAGTGTGATCAGCCTTATAGAGATGGGCTCACAGATCCCAAAGAAAGCTGGGTATCTTCCTGGCTTTTGTCAACATTATGGTTTATGATGCTATGTAAGTTGGTATTTGAGCTCAGATTTTTGTGATGCTTCATTAATACATTGAAATACTTCTTGTTACTAAATGGTTTTGAATTTTCTATACAAACATTCTCATCTTTGGTCTAAGTTTATAACATGCACGGATGTTATCTTTAAGAACAATAATATTAGTTACCAGCTGGAAATGCAGATCAATTGGTAGAGTGCTTTCTTTGTATACCAAAGTCCTGAGCTTAATTCACAGCATCATATAAACCAGGCTTGTTGATGCAGGTCTAGAACCCCAGCACTCAGTAGGGAAGGAAGGAGGACCAGGGCTTCAGGATTATCTTTGAACTACAAGACTCGTAACTAGGCCAGCCTGTGGCACATGAAACCACACCTCAACATACAACTATATTGCTTAGCACTCTATGTGTATTCTCTCTGGATACTTCCACATGGCCTTCTGTAATGAAAGCTCCATACTGACCTCTTACTGGCCTTTGGGATGGTATAGGATGCAGATCTCCAGATTCAGTCAATAAGGGAAGGCTACCCTCCTGAACTCTAGGTGTTTCCTATTTGTGTATCATGAATCTAAAGGTGAAAGGAAGAGAGAGAGAAGAGCCCATGTATCTGCTTACAATGCTGCCTGAATGTTCACAGCCATCATTTCTGCTCCAGGCAGGGGTGGAAGGGGTCGATTACTATCTCCTTGCTCTTTTCTTTTAGGTTTCCAGCATTTTCTAGATACTTGTAGTTTCTTTCTTTTCCTTTTTTCCCTTCAGGTGAATGCCATGAGAGATATTATAGAAGATGCATTTACTTTTGACTTCTAATTAATCAAGATAACATCTCTCTCAGCCACTAGACAGTATAATCAATACCTCAGGCAAGCCAAAGGGCCAGTTAGACTGATACACCAATACCTAGTATTGGCAAATAAGTGATGTATCTAACCATGTCGTACTCTATCATCTTATAATATGAGGACAATGGTGTGATTATGTTAAGGGTATGGGCAGAAGGGTTTCTGCCTTTGCAACCAGTATTAAGATTTCTTCTTCATTCCAAGCTCTGTCCTGCTTCCTCCCTTAACCAGAGCTAGTGGTTCTGGATGGCTTTTCAGATTTTCATCACTGTGAAAACACTCCTCATATAGTATTCCAGGACAGAAGAAACTGGTAGAATAAAGATCTTAAGGAAAGTGTTACATACACAAGCTCCTTCTATTGTTAACCCAGGGCTGGAGGCCTTGGTGCCATCTGTTCTGAGGCCTATTTTCCTACTGAGAGTGAGAAAGTGATGAAAAGTGATGAAACCAGGTTCCCCTGTCACAGTAATATGGAGGATCTCTGGGACTTGGGAGGGGAAATGCATTTTGAACAATTCTTTGTAGGATTTGAATGATATTTGACTTAGATACTGTGAGCATTCTTTGGGACTGTAGTGGATGACTATATCACCGATAGGTTCTGACTCTTAAACCCTTGGCCCTAGTTGGCGCACTTTGGGGGAGGTTCGGGTGGTACAGTCCTGCTGGAGAAATTACATATTGGGGTGAGTTTTGAGAGTAAATGGCATGAATCACTTCCAGTTTGCTCCCCCACCACCCGTGCCGCTCTCCTTCATGTGTGTTCTCAGCTTCTGTTCCTGAAGCCACATCTACTGCTCATTACCAGGCTTCTCTGCCATCATGATGCACTCTTCCCTATGGAACTGCAATGCCAAAATGAACTCTTACTTGAAGTTAATTGCCTTGGTCATGGTATTTTATCACAGTGTCAGGGACAGAAGCCATCAGTTCAAGGCTCTGTTGTAGAGAGAAGGAATTTTGTCCTTGAAGCAGCCTATTGCATCCTTGTGACCTAGCACTGATGCATGTTGTTATATGCTAAGAACTAACCAGGTACCATGCCTAGGAGATCAGGCAAGACTATAAGACAGAAATCTCTTCCTATAATCTCTGCTGAGATCCCAGCCACGCAGCTCAGCTCACATTGTTGCTTTTTACTAGGGTTCCTGTAGTCTAGCACGGAGCCTTCATCTGCTTTCTGAGTTTGGCTTTTTTTATTTTCATACTTTTCAGTTTGCACCTCATCTTATATAGCCCTAATTTGTCTTGAACTTTCTGTGTAGCTACAGATGACCCTGAACTTGTGATCTTCCTGTTTCCACCTCCTCAGTGCTAGGATTAGAGGTGCCTACCAACACATCTAGTTTTGTGTAGCACTGGGAATAAAGCCCAGGGCCTTGTGTGTGGTAGGTGAGTGCTCTACCAACTGAGCCCTGTAATAGCAGTCTCGAAGTCATGCTGAGTGTGAATAAGGAAAACGGAGAAAGCCCACTTACTAAGACAAGGCAAGGACTTAATGAATGGCCTTCCGAGTGGCATTTCTTCAGCACTCTAACTTCATGGTTTGAGCAGTATAGTCTCAGTGGAAAGACACAGGTCAGCCACTATGGGGAACCACATAGAAGTTTACAGAAATGAACCAAGCTTCTGATTGGTTATCTGGTGAATTAGCCTTGATACTTCTTTTACCTTTAGTGTATTATCATGTGAACATGCTGTATAGATTAGAAAAACATTCCATTATACACGATGGCAGACATTTAAGTTTTACCACATTTAAGGTCTGACAGTGGAAACAAGGGATGCCCTGGGTTGCTCTCTGTTGCTGTGATGGCAGGATGCTTACAACATGGAATGCCCTCCTCTAATGCTTCCACTTTTTTCTCTTTCATGAAACTTCATACTATATAGGTTAGACTGGCTTTCCAGAGAGCCCCATGTTCTGCCTGGCTCTGCCTCTACTCATCTCTTCCCCAGCACTGAGGTGACAGGCACTGGTCACAATTCATGCACTTTATGCAGGTGCTGGGGAACCGAACTCAGATCTCCATCTTGGCTGGCACACACTTTACCCATTGAGCCACCTCTCGGCTTCCTCCTCCCATTTATAGACTTGAGTTTTAGATGTGGTATCAGACCACCAAATTTTAATTCCTTTCATAAACCCAACTTAGCTGTGATAACAGGTTTTGTTTTGGTTTTTGAGACTTTACTATGGAGTCCCGGCTTGTCCTGCAATTCATTATGTTCACTAGGCTGGCCTCAAACTTAGAGATCCGCCTGCTTCTTCCTGCTAAAGGGTGGAACGCTTGTCCTGTCATGCCTGGCTGTTTAAACATCATTAAACTTTACGTTTTAATTTAAAAATTAAAAATAACTTTAAAATACTCCAGATTTCATTTGCTAATAATTTGTCAAGAGTTTGCCCTTAGTATAACCTCTTTTTTTTATATTTGTGTGCCAATTATACATACCATACAAAGGAGTGGCAAGTACCATGCTCACTTTTTCATTTATCTTGAAGGGTTTATATGAGATTGTAGTTGCTTCTAATTTGCATGTTTAAAAAAATTCTCTGAGGTAAATATTGAGCCTTGAAGAGTTTGAGATTTTAGTGAAAAAGAAAAAGAAAGAAAGAGAAAAACCCCACAGTTTATTAGATGTCAAATAATCAAATATTCTAGTTATGTAAAACAACTTGGTCACTACCTTTATAGCCCAAATACTTTTCAAATTCTGGGTGAGTTTTGTATTGAATATGAAAGGAAAAATAATAATAAAGCTGGAAGATAAAATCTGAAAATGTACATGTGATAAAGTGAATATTTTTTATATATCAAAAAGAACATTAATCAAGAAATAAAAGTTTGAAATTTGGCACATGAAGTTATGTAACTTTTTCTCTACCCCCAAGAAAATAGAGACAAGTATCAGAGCGGAAGACGATATCTGACCGTTAAACCAACAGAATCCAAAGTGATCACTAACTAGTAGGTATTGAGAATGAGTTAGACTTTTGTTCTCTTGTAATATAAATAAATAAAGCTTAAATATTGAAAGCTGCTAGCTCAGGTAGAGGTGCAAGCCAACACCACCTCTGTTAATAGGCAGGACCCCTAGAGATGGTCTGTTGAAAGGCCCACCCCTTAACTCCAAGTACAAAACCAGGAAGTAGATGAAATTGTGTTTTGTCAAAATGTGGCGCAACAGCAGAGACAATGAAAGAGGACAGTAAATTCCTTTCAACATTTCACGATAAACATTACAATAAAAATATCTCCTCCTGGCCTGCTTTCTACAAATTTCTAGTGTGCTTCGGGTCACTGTGACACCAGAATTCTCTTCAGTAGTGACTCATGGCATTTGTGGGGTCAGACCAACACCACAGTTGATTTATTATCATGCTCAGGGCCCCAAGGAATTTTCAGTAGAAATCAAGCTTAGAGCTTATATGTGCCACTGACTATTTTATCAAATTTTTGTCAAGTTTATTTATTTTTTAATAAATGATTGTACTTATTAAATCCTCATGCTATTTAAAAATGCTTAACTACACGCCAATATATTGAGTTAAGAACTACGAGAGAGTCTAGATTAAAGATTATCCACACATCTGCTGCTATCCATCATGCCCCAATACCAGCTAACCTCACTTTCAGGCTAGAGATAATCAGAGCTGTCTCTCCCACCAGGTGAACTTGGGTACCACCTGTTACTTTGGCTGAGTAGGAAGCCTGCCTGTGGATTTTTATTAAGCAAAAATATTTGACTTTGGCAGAACATTAAAAGAAGTAATATTTCAAAATAATGCAAGAGAGCAATATTTATGAAACTATTTTGCACTATGTTTCCAAGAAGCCAGTTCTGCCTTACCATTATAAATCATTTTCTGACTGAGTTAGAGGGGAAAAGGTTTGCCAAATATTTAGGTCCTAGAGGATATGTAGCAGACTGCTATATTAAAATGATAAAAATATCAGGATGTGGGGAATGTTAGCAACCTCCAAAATGGGGAAAAGTTTGAAAATCAAAGCCTTTGAAATAGAGGGTAAAGTGAAAACACAGAGAACAAATAACACTGGAAACCAGTGGGATCTGCCCTACATTGCCCTCTAACTGGCCTAGGATAGAAGCATCCACCAGGGCAGCCAGTGCCACACTGCTGCAGCTTGGTGGCATCATTTGTTCAGTGTGTAGTTGGAAAAGTTCTCCGAACACTCCCCTCTGGCTTTGTCCATTTGTAGACACCATTCTTGAGTTAGGATGTAATGAGAATTAGACTTGACATCCACCAAACTCTGTGTGTCCTGAAGCTAGCCTCAATGGCTCTGCCAATGTCAGATCAAGCTCCGTCCCTCGTGGCTACTCTGTGTCTACACCCATGACACCTGTCAGAAACTTTCAAGTGTCTGCTCATTTCTTTATCAACATGGCTTGCACATCCCAGGCAAAGGAGGAATGACATTTGGGATGAGGGAGGGGTGGACAGAGCCTTCACCCTTTGCCTCCTCCACCTGTCACATTGGGTTTTCTTTCTACATATGAAGATTGAGACCCAGTAGCCTTGTCATTTAGAAATACATGGCGTGGTAACCAGGATTGAAAACAGTGTGGGAGACAGAGAACTTGAGCAGTCTCCTCAGAGAAAGATGATGCATCAGGGAGAAATTAAACAAAGGAGGCATGGTGCGGGGCTATCTCTGCCCTTTGGAAATGTGCTGCTTTGGGAGATGGGTGGGTGCGCTTGAGCCATCTGTACACATGAGTTATTCTGCATTTCCTTGCTCTTTCTATCAAAGTGGAATAATCTGACGTGCAAATTATCCCCAAGAGTGATGGTTTTAGAAGTCTATGGCCTTTCTTTTTCTCCTTTATAATAATGCTTTCATTTTAATAAGTGGTTAGTTAAATATACATCTTAAAGTTAAACCTTCACATTTTGCATGCTCTGCTCTGTTTCTTCTGATTTTTTTTAAAAACAGAGAAGCTTTATGGAAATACTGTAGTCCCTCACCAGCCTTCCATGGGAACAAAGTCAGTGTCTCATTTTCCTTTCCTTTTATCTAAGCTATTTCCATTTTCTGAAGAAGTTTCATGGAGGTAACTGTGGCACTCAGAATTCATTGGAATTGCTTAACTTCCAGTGGATTAAGCTCTGGCTCTTGCCCCCAAAGGGTAAGTAAGACCTCATGCCGTTTACTATTGTATTGCATATAGATATGCATATTATGTGTATCCCACAGTGTATAAATCTTTCTATTCACTAAGGACAATATTCCTACCCCAGGACAGAGAGCACTCAGCCAAGGTTGGTTCTTCTTTGATGGTTGGTTTAGCCTTTCTGTGGGTCAGAGTCTTCCCAGATGCATCAGAGTTATGGTGGGCACTGAAATGCCCTGGGAAAGTGGACCAGTCAGATTCCAAAGAGCTGGCTGCACCATTTCCATGGGATAAGCCTAGCCTCCCCCTCCCCCTTCCCCATCTCAGTTATGCTCAAATGACTCTCCTTCATTATCTCTGTCTCCCTGGATATAAAATCAAAGACTACCACCATAAATGGGCTTATTAATGAGATTTTTTTGAGACCCAAATGAGATAATACTTACAAAAAAACTACCTTGCTAATATTAGCTACCTTTCTAGTACAAACATTAGTGAGGTGTTAGATAATTAGTAGATGTGTGCTTCCTGTAGTCAGTTGTTCACATACAGTAGCTAAGTAGCCCCTGATTCAGCAAACCTCAGATCAAAAATACAAACAATTCTCTGTGTCTGAAGCATGAATAGACCTTTTCTCATTTCATTTTCTAAACACAGCAGCAGGTTTGGGTGTTATCTGAGAGGATGTGTATAGTTTATGTACCATTACTTCATTTTATAAAGGAAATCGGGCTTCATATTCTTATTGCTTGAGGATTCAAGACCCAAGGCATTTTCAGGTTATGAATAAATTGTGTGATTCCCACCTCCATCTATGACCACACATAGAAAGCAAGTGCAAGTGGGTGTCATTTTTGTCCATGATATGATAACTCACCAGAGACAGTGAACAGGAGGGAACACAAAGCTTGTGGGAGAGATTTTTTGAGATATTTGCTATAGTTTCTAGGTTGGAATAGGAGACTGAAAAAGCTTCTAATTAACTTGCTTATGTTGAGAGAGCTAAGTGCTCCCAGACAAGTAAAGATAAAGATAATAAGATTCTTGTGATTATGGCAAAAGTAGACAAGAGTCTTCAGGCCTTACCATGTTTTTTTTTTGTTTTGTTTTTTTTTTTTTTTCATTTTTGATGTCTGTTAATTTTGTTTTCTTTGGTTGCTATGGTGCTGAGAAGAAGCCTGACCTATGTATATGAGACAATCTACCACTAAGCCATATCCCCAGGCTTCAAGTCCCATCTTAAATAAATGGACAAGGAAATTGATTATGTATGTTCCAAGGCTCCACAAGCAGGGAAATCAAAGCAAACACCATCAGCAGCACCCCTGCAGTATGGTTGGTCTTCTCCTCTTGATTCACATGCCAGGACAGCACCACTTCAAGGACATTGTTCCACTGGGCAGGCGTGGGGTGGGAACAACCCCACAGAGCAGACATGTCTTCCATATCACGGTGTCAGGCATCATGACTCTACTGGGTCTCCCAGAACAAGAGGTTCCAAAGAAAGAGGAATGACTTGTATACATGGGAAGGATGTGCACAGTTCCTAGTCAGAAGTCATCATTTACTTGGACAAAAACTCACCATAATGTGGAAAAAGGGCATGGTTGTTCAGATCACCTCAGAAGAGGTACCTATGCCCACATCAACCCTCTTCCTTCTTCGGCTGACAAGGTAACGAATTCAATGCCTGCCTCAGTATGTGAGACACAAAGTGTGAGGCCAAGTTTGCCCTCCGTTCTGTCTCCTGTAAATGGGAACAGTAACTTCAGGCTCAATCCTCTACTCATCAGAAGCAAAGCATGTATCTGACTCAGCCATGAATTCTGGCTTTAGTATGATCTGTTCTGGCCTTTTTGGACCTCTTGATACTGCCCACCTGCCCTCCCTCAGTGGTATATTAATGTCACATTGTGCACTGGTTACCAGGAGGTAGGTAAGCCAGAAGAGTATTGTCACTGTGCCTTGGCCAACAGGCTATACAGTAACAATCAAGGGTATCCCCTCTACTTAGGTTTAATTTTTTTTTTCCAACTGAAAAGTAGCTATTTGCATCTGTGTTTGAATCCTATGTTCTTTTAAATTGTTTTTTTTGACTCCTGGTGGGAAGAATTATTTAAAATCTTAATAGGGATTCTTGCTGGTAAATCCTTCAGTAGGAGATTGACACCATAAACAGAACCATGGGAAGTGATTAAAAGAGAATCACAGGTAAGCTTGGGGAGGCATTAGTTGGGAACTGTGCATTGACCCTTGAATCATAGACCCAGGATCCCAGGAGAAACTGTGCTTTGTGAAAAATAGTGCATTGTGTTAGAGGAGCTTAGGCAACTCTGAAAAGTGAAATTTAAAACTGTAAAATTGAGAACTCACTTCTGAAAGACTATTGCCAAAGATCCTCAGCCAGGGAGTGTAGAACTATACAAATGAAGCTTTATCACCTGAGAAGAAATCAGAGTTTGCTGATAATCTCAGATTCTGACAATGAATGCCAAGGAGAACTTGAGACATTGGTATTCAAGGACAGGGCAATTAGGGTCTAGGCTTATTCCACCCTTCTGGAATCATTCCTGGAGTTGAAAGGGAGGCTGAACATGATGACACTGTGAGTCCACGTCAGTTATCAATGGTGTACATGAAGAGAGCAGACAGAATGAGCAGGAAGTATAGGTTGTGAGCCACAGTAGCCCCTGGAGAAAGAAGTGCAGAAAGCGGGGCATATATGGGCTGTCATAGTTTTACAGGAAAATATTTGGACTGTGGTGACATACTGTATATTTAATAAAAATGGTCTGGAATGTCAGTGGACAGAATTATCCACACCCAAAAAACCAGGCCATGAAGGTCAGGAAGTGGCAACCCACACCTTTAAACCCATCACTTGAGAGACAGAGATCTTTCTTTCTGGATCTCTGAGAGTTTAAGGCCTAACAGCCAGGGAGTGGTAACTCACACCTTTAATTCTAGCTCTAGAAGAGTTGAACCCAGGAAGCAAAATAGCTGGGCATGGAAAGAAATATAAGGCAGGAGAAGGAGACGTTCTGCCATTGTGTCTGAGTGATCAGTCAGGCTGAGGACCTGTGAAGACAGGACTTAACCCTGTTTATCCTGAGGAGTTGTTTATCCTGGGTGATAATTGGCTGCGGTTTATTCCTTGTCTCCCGGATATTCCAGCTTTTCCCCAATATCTGTCTCTGGGTTTTTCTTATAATACTAAATGGAGTTAAACCAAAAGCAACTTGGGGAGGAGAGGGTTCTGTGACTTACAGGTTCCAGCTCATCGTCAAGGGAAGCTAAGGCAGAAACTTGTTGGCAGGAACTGAAGCAGAGACCATGAAAGAACACTGCTTACTATCAAGTAAGCTTACTGGTTTACCTACCCGGGGCTGGTTACTGCCCACAGTAGGCTCAGACCTCCTACATCAAGTGCTAACCACAAACAAACAAGCCCCCACAGACACACAACGGGCCAATCGAAGGGAGACAGCCCTTGAATTTAGGTCCCTCCTCTCATCTATGTCTAGGTATATGTCATATTACCGAACAGTGAGCAGCCTTGTGGTTCTGTTGACAGATTCCAGTGGCATCCATGTGGAAGAAGATTTGTTCAGTGTGGCAGAAAAAGTGGGGAAGGTGAGTTTCTTGACAATTAGATCTGATTGGAATCACTGCTCTCATTCTGTGCTGTAATTTTAGTCATAGAACTCATACTATTCTATCAGGATCATAAGGCGAGACCCAAATAGGATAAAATATCATGAAAGGATTCTGATCTGATACTCTGTAATTGATATATATATATATATATATATGTATATATATATATGTGTGTGTGTATGCACTTACATATATATATACACATGCAAAGATATGTGTGTATATATCATACATGTATATATACATACATATAATTTAGTTATAAATTATACCTATTATATAGTTATATATAATTTTTTAAAACGTAAATTTATCTTTTAAAGTTTTAAAGATTATATATAGATACATGTATTTAAAATTTAACTGGCATATATAAATTACACAACTTTATAGGGCTCTGTGCTGATTAGTTTAATTGTCAACATGATACAACCTAGAGTCACCTGGGAAGAGGGGACCTCATGTCTCTCCTCCACACGTCCCACATCTCTGACAGACTTTCTATGAAAGGAGGGAATATGTGGATAGTGATCCAGGCTGACAGACCCTCCTATACCTTGCATACCCACATGTCTTTCTTCCTGGAGTTCGGGACTCAGCAGCTCTGGAGGTTCTCAGAAGCTGAGGCTCTTGCTCTGCCTGGACACTGGGCTGATGGCAATGCTATGTGAACATGACCGCAAATACAACTTGTCTTTATAAATATCCATTCCTCCCAGGCTTGTGAAACCACTCACTTGAAATCTGAGTTGTTTTGGCAGCAAGACAGCAGTATGGCAGCTATAGGTTGACATAGTTACCCTAGGCTAGTCCATCACAAGCCCCCCTCACTTAATCAAGGCCTGGAGGCCAGTGTGGAGGTTTAATACCAGGACGGCTGACAGCTCCCACCTTGTGACCTGAGGTTGCAAGGTGATCTGTGAAAACTGTGCTCAAAATATCATCAGACGTGCTCTCAGGATATTGGAGGTGCACAGTAGTCTCCTTTCTTCTCAGTCATTCTTTCTTCAGTTTCCTTTCTCAGGAACATAGAAGAACAAAAACAAACAAACAAACAAACGAACTACAACAACAACAAAAAACCCAAAGGGACCAAAAACCAAGTTCTCCTAGTCACTTATTTATCACACATGAGACCTTGTGATGTGACTAACAGTAGCTAAGGTAGGTCTATGAGAGCAGAAATGAAAAATACTGTTTATTTATGAGTTGTAGCATAAAGAGAAAGATAAAAACAGAACCAGCAAGTTAAATGAAGGCTTATTTGTACAACTATGTTTTACTGAAGAAGGGAGAATCAGTGAGATGTGCATGTTACCATCCATGTAACACCAGCATTCCCCAGTCTGGGAAAGATGTGTCTATAAAGGACTCCTCATACATCTAGTAATTTTGTGAAAAGAGACCAACACTTAATCCTAAATCAACTTTTTTGTTTTTGATGACTGTCATCATTTGAAGAAAGTTCTTAGTGAAAGTGAATGGTGATTATTTCTAGAATTATTTACCCTCTGGTGATTCCTAATATTAAGGTACTTTTTATTTTAAGGTGTGCTCTACTATTAGTTACAGAATAATTACATTTAAAAGTGATTTTCGTTTCCCAAACAACTGTCTATATTTCACTCCTAAGGTTTTGTTTTTGTTGTTGTCTGTTAACTTCAGGATTTTTGCATGCCATCTTCCTGATCTTGCCTTTGCTCACTGTCTCCTTAATGCTACAGATGGTTGTCAAGATAATGGTCACATGATGAGGTGACCAGGCAAGTTCAATTCGGTCATAATTCGAATGTATTTTAAGTAGCTTTCCCTGTTGTTTTGATTGGGTTCATCTACATATGAAAATAATCAGAAATAAACATATCAGAATCTTATGTCCACAAAGAAATTTGGAAGCTGTCTGTGCAGATATGATCCACTAACCCTTGGTCGTCATGTTTTTCAGCCCTGTGTGAGAGGACAGCTATCACTTCTGCATTCCAAGAAATCAGATGGCCAAATAGGTGGGTAATGTCCCCTGTTTTTGAGAGAAGTCTTTGGTACTTCAGTTACAATATAATCATTTCAAATCAATGACCAGAAGCTGCTGAAGCAGAACCTAGAGATTTATTTTTAGCTACCTAGAAAATACCTTACTAAAATTGTGAGGTTTTGTTGTTGCTGAACAAGATAAAGAAAAGATCATTTTGGAGGACACGACTCTCTTTCTGACATGAAAATATCTGGATTTTATCCCACTTTTTTTTTTTTTTTTTTTTTTGTATTTTAGCGAACTGTAGAATTTAAAGTTATAAAGCATTTTCATTGGAATTTTGAAAGTCTTTTGCTGCTATTACAAATACAAAAGCATTTACTCTTTTGAGAATGTGTCAGGCCCACACTGGTGTCAGATATATTTACCTTTTAGTCTTTGGGAGATTTCTTTACATCAATGTTGTCAAAATAACCATTTGTTCAGAGTTTTTTCTGAACTTACAAATGTTAGTATTTTGCACGCAGAAAGATGAAACATGCTGCCAGAATGCTATTTGGAGTTTATTGGAATTCTGGATATGCAGGGAAGGAAAGGAGGAGGGAGAAGGAGAGGGAAGAGAGAAAGAGAGAGAGAGAGAGAGAGAGAGAGAGAGAGAGAGAGAGAGAGAGAGAGAGAGGAATGTCTGCCACGTGCTGTGTCTCTTTAAAGGAGCATGTAGACATGCCCAAGGACGTTTCCAGTTCTGTGGGTAGGAGTGTGGCTGCAACATGATTATGCCTGAGACTCATCGCCATGCTCAGAAGGCAAGCTAGGGTGATTTTACACACTAACAATTCAGCCTTTGCTAATATAAAAGAAAAATTCTCAGGTTTTGGAGAGGGGAAGTGAACCGGTCGTCATGATATGAATTTACTCTCAATGGCACTGGGTGGAGTTGTCTCAGTGTTCTTGTAGGAATTGTTTGCTCTGTAAGGCTACTGGACCAACAGAACGAGCTGGGCCCAGTTTGGTTTGGTTCCTGGAAGGCATCTGGAAGGCATCAGGTGGATAGGCAGAGGCGGCTAGCGGTTTCAGAGCGAGGATAATTGAGCTGGAATATAAAAACTCAGAGTTGGGGTTAAAAATGGCTTGTTAGCTTTTGGTCTTTGGAGCAGAAGCATAGCAGTGGCCAAGGAGCATTGCTCCTGCCCAAGGAAACCCAAGATAGCTGAGCCATCGTACAAAGTGTGATGCCCCAGAAGGGCTGTCTGGCTGTGCTGGCATTTTTTTTTCTTGCTCATCTGTTCTTCTCTATTCCTCTACCCTCACATTTTGCATCCCTTGGTGTCGGCGGCAGGGCATGAGAAGGGGCAGAAAACCACACCCCTTGGCCAGTTTATCAGCTGCCATTGGGCACAGTTCTCTGCAGCTGTGTTCTAAGAGCCTGAGGCTGAACATTTTTCGCTACTGTGCTGATTTACAGCACTGAGCCTCAGAGTATCTGGCTTTTAATGTCTTGAGGATTTAAGAGCACATTTGTGAAGCGTTTGAAAAATTGATGAAGAGGACTGAGGCCTTTGAAACTCAGACCCCTATCCAGAACTGAGTCAGAGGTGAGCAGATTTCAGCTCCTGGACTGCCCATCTGGAGAATCCCTCTCTGGGATTAGGGTCACACAAAAGGTCTGATCTCAGACTCTTGCCAGCAGACAGGCCCTAGTAGCTGTGAGGGGCCTCCTTGAGGGAACCCTAAAAGAAGGGGCCTCATCTTCAGGGCAAACTGCTTCATCAGAGAAGGACTGAGGCCTTTGATACTCAGACCCATTTCCAGAGCAGATTCAGAGATCAAGGAGACCCTTTTCTCAGAGCAGACAGGAGACACACAAGCTCTCTTGCCAAAACTGACTAGGAGCTGACTAATTGTGAACCACTGAAGCCATGGGCAGATGCCAGTGCAAGAATACATATAACAATATAATGAACAACAAGGCAACACCAGAAGAAACTGGTGGTTCTACAACTCCAAGACCTAAACAGAGCAATGAAGAGGAAACAGAAGGAAACAACAGCAAAAACACATTTATGAAGATTATTGAAGCCTTAAAAGAGGATATAAAAAATTCCCTTAAGGAAATAGAAGAAAATACAAACAAAAAATTGGAAGAGATGAACAAACCCTTGAAAGAAAATCAAGAAAAGGAAAACCAAACAATGAAAGAAACATTCCA
This sequence comes from Sigmodon hispidus, assembly GCA_004025045.1. Lineage (NCBI taxonomy): Eukaryota > Metazoa > Chordata > Mammalia > Rodentia > Cricetidae > Sigmodon > Sigmodon hispidus. The sequence continues at coordinate 42,056 of PVIH01004806.1, forward strand.
GAAACTAAAAAGTGAAATTAAAGCAATAAAACAGGCACAAAATGAGGCAAAGGTGGAAATAGAAAATCTGAAAAGAGTTAGAACTGAAGATACAAGCATAACCAACAGAATCTAAGAAATGAAAGAGAGAATCTCTGGAGTGGAAGACTCAATAATGGAAATAGATACATCAGTCAAAGAAGACATTAAATCAAAAAAGCCATAACACAAAACATTCAGGAAATTTGGGATACCATGAAAAGACCTAACTAGAGAATAATAAAAATAGAAGAAGAAAAAGAATACTAGCTCAAAGGCACAGATAAAGTATTCAATAAAATCATAGAAGAAAACTTTCCCAACTTAAAGAAGGAAAGGCCTATAAACATACAAGAAGCTTATAGAACACCAAATAGATTTGACTCCCCCCAAAAGTGCACTCAGCACATAATAATCATAAAACATACAAAAATAAAGAAAAAATTTTAAGAGCTGCAAAAAGAAAAGGGCAAAATTACCAACAAGGGCAGACCCATCAGAATGACACTTGACTATTCAATGGAAACAATGAGCGCAAGAAGGTCCTGGTCAGAAGGTATACAGACACTAAAAGAGCATGGCTGCCAACCTAGACTACTATACCTAGCAAAATTATCAGTCATCATAAATGGAGTAAACAAGATATTTCATGACAAAGTCAGACTGAAACAATACCTATCTACCAATCCAGCCCTCCAGAAAGCATTAAAAGGAAAACTCCAACCTAAGGATCCCAGATACACCCATGAGCACAAACAATCAATAATCCCACAGAAAAAAAAATCCAGAAAAGGAAATACATACAAGCTACCACCAAAAATAACAGAAAATATCAACCAGTAGTCACTAATATCCCTTAATATCAATGGACTCAATTCACCTATAAAAAGACACACACTAACAAGATGGATATAAAAACAGAAACCATCCTTCTGCTGCATATAAGAAATACACCTCAACCTTAAAGTCAGACATAGGCTAAGAGTAGAGGGTTGAGAAAAGATTTTCCAAGCAAAGGCCCTATGAAACAAGATGGTGTTGCCATCCTAATATCTAACAAAATAGACTTCAAACTAAAATCAGTTATAAGAGACCAGGTTGGACATTACTTATTCATCTCAGGAAAAATCGGTCAAGATGAAATTTCAATCCTGAATATTTATACTCCTAAAATAAAGATACCTATCTATGTAAAAGAAACATCACTAAAGCTCAAATCCCACATTAGTTCTTACACCCTAATAGTGGGAGACTTCCCTAACTCACTTTTGCCCTTGGATAGGTCACCCAGACAGAGACTCAACCGAGAAATAAGGAGTCTAACACAGGTTATGATGGAAATGGATTTAATAGATATTCACAGAAGTTTCCACCCAAACGCAAAGGAATATACATATTTCTCAGCAACACATGGAACTTTCTCTAAAATTGACCACATAATTGGTCATAAAGCAAATATCAATAGATACAAAAAAGTGGAAATAGTCCTTTGTACCAAATCAGATCACCAGGGCCTAAAATTAGAGTTCAACAACATCAAAAATCACAGAACGCCTACCAACCTATGGAAACTAAACATCACTCAGCTGAACCACCTCTGAGTCAAGGAAGAAATTAAGAAAGAAATCAAAGTCTTCCTAGAATTTAATGAAAATGAATCCACAACATATCCAAACTTGTGGGACACAATGAAAGCAGTCTTAAGAGGAAAATTCATAGTGCTAGATGTCTATATGAAAAATCTAGAGAAATCCCACACTAGACAACTAACAGCACAGCTGAAAACCTTAGAGCAATTCGAAGCAAACTCACCTAGAAGGAGTAGACAGCAGGAAATAATCAAACTTAGAGCTGAAATCAATACAATTGAAACAAAAGAATAATACAAAGAATCAATGAGTCAAAGAGTTGGTTCTTTGAGAAAGTCAACAAGATAGATAAACCCTTATCCAAACTAACCAAAAAACAGAGAAAGTATCCAAATCAACAAAATCAGAAACAAAAGAGGGACTTAATAACAGATCCCCATGAAATCCAGAGAATTATCAGGTCATATTTTGAAAATCTATACTCCACAAAAGTGAAAATCCTAGAAGAAATGGACAGCTTTTTGGGCAGTTACCACTTACCAAAATTAAATGAAGGCCAGATTAATTACCTAAAAGACCTATAACCCTAAAGGAAATTGAAGCTGTCATAAAAGCCTCCCAAGTAAAAAAAGCCCAGGTCCAGATGGTTTCAGTGTAGAATTCTACCAGACATTCAAAGAAGAATTACAACCATTACTCCTCAAACTGTTTCACACAGTAGAAACTGAAGGAATATTGCCAAATTCTTTTTATGAGGTCACAATTACCCTAACACCCAAGCCATTCAAAGACGCAACAAAGAAGAATTACAGACCAATTTCCCTCATGAATATTGATGCAAAAATTCTCAACAAAATTCTGGCAAACCGAATACAACAACATATAAAAAACATCATCCACCACACCAAGTAGACTTCATCACAAAAATGCAGGGATGCTTCAGCATATGAAAAACAGTAAATGTCATCCCTCATATAAACAAACTGATGGAAGAAACCAACATGATCATATCCTAAAATGCTGAAAAAAGCCTTTGATAAGATTCAACACTTCTTTATGATAAAAGTTCTGGAGAGATCAGGGATACAGGGAAAATATCTAAATATAATAAAGGCAATTTACAAGAAACTGACAGCCAACTTAATGTAGAAAAACTCAAAGCAATCCCACAAAAATCAGGAACTAGTCACGGATGTCCTCTCTCCTCTTATCTATTCAATATAGTTCTCAAAGGTTTAGCTAAAGGAATAAGAGAATGAAAGGAGATTAAGGGGATACAAATTGGAAAAAAAGAAATGAAACTATCTCTATTTGCAGATAATATGATTGTATACATAAGTGATTCACAAAATTCTACCAGGGAACTTCTATAGCTGATGAACTCCTTCAGCAATGTAGCAGGATACAAGATTAACTCAAAGAAATCAGTAGCCCTCCTATACACTAAAGAAAAAAGGGATGAAAAAGAAATAAAGGAAGCATCACCCTTTATAATAGCTGCAAAAAGCATTAAATACCTTGGTGTAACTATAACCAAAGAAGAAACAGATCTATTTGACAAAAACTTTAAATCACTGAAGAAAAAATTGAAGGGGATATCAGAAGATGGAAAGCACTTCCATGTTTCTGTATAGCTGGATCAACATAGTAAAAATGACAATCTTACTAAAACAATCTACAGATTCAATGCATATCTCATGAAAATCCCAATATAATTTTTTGTAGACCTTAAAAGAACAATAATCAATTTTATTTGGAATAACAGAAAAGCCAGGATTGTCAAAACAATTTTGCTCAACCAAAGAACATCAGGAGACATCACCATCTCTGACTTCAAGTTTTACTATAGAGCTACAATAATAAAAATAGCCTGGTACTGAGGTAAAAACAGACTTGTGGATCAATGGAATCAAATTGAAGATCCTGACATGAACCCAAAAACATATGAACACCTGATCTTTGACAAAGAGGCCAAAAATATTCAATGGAAAAAAGATAGTATCTTTAACAAATGGTTTCGGTATACCTGGATGGTAGTTTATAGAAAAATGCAAGTAGATTCAAGCCTTTACCCTGCACAAAACGCAAATTCAAGTGGATCAAAGACCTCAGTGTAAACCCAGCCACACTGAACTTGATACAAAAGAAAGTGGGAAATACCCTCCAACAAACTGGCACAGGTTACCACTTCCTAAATTTAACACTAGTAGCATGGGTACTAAGAACAATAATCAATAAGTGGAACCTCCTGAAACCGAGAAGCTTCTACAAAGCCTAGGATACAGTCCATAAGCCTACAAAATGGGAAAAGAATTCACCAACTCTACAAGTGACAGAGGACTGATCTCTAAAATATATAGAGAACTCAAGAAACTAGAGCCCAAGTCCTTGAATAACCCAATCAAAAAATTGGGTTCAGAACTAAAAAGGGAGTTCTCAGCAGAAGAATTACAAATTCTGAAAGGCACATGAAAAAGTGCTCAACATCTTTAGCCATCAGAGAAATGCAAATCAAAACAACTTTGAGATACCACCTCACACCTGTCAGATTGGCTAAGATAAAAGACACAGTTGACAGCCTATGCTGTAGAGGTTGCGAGCAAGGGAAACACTCCTCTATTGTTGCTGGGAGTGTCAGCTTGTTCAGTCACTCTGGAATGAATTTTCGTGGGTTCTCAGAAAACTGGGTATAACTCTCCCCAAGGATCCAGCAATACCAGTACTGTGTATATGCCCTAAAGATGCACATTTGCACTCCAAATGCATTAGCTCAACTATGTTCATAGCAACATTATTTGTAATAGCAAGAATCTGGAAACAACCTAGATGCCCCTCAATTAAAGAATAGATTAACAAACTATGGTACATCTACATAATTGAGTACTACTCAGCAGTAAGAAAAAATGATATCCTAGAATTTGCAGGCAAATGGATGGATTTGGAGAATATCCTCCTGAGCGAGGTCTCACAAACCCAGAAGGATAAGCAGGGGATGTACTCACTCATTAGTGGACTTTAAGCAAAAACATTCTTTTATCATTGAAAGATGATGGTTGAATAAAGTGATTTAAAGCACACACACACACCCAAAACAAAACAAAATTTCTTGTTTGACTGTAGAAGTGTTGCTTAGCAGAAATTTGTGGTGGCTATAGTGCATCCGTGGGCATTAGCTGTGACCTACTGTGCTTTCTTTATCTGTAGCTGAGCCTACCTAGCTTGAGGAGCTTTAGATTTTATTTTTGAAGTTTTATGTATTTTAGAGAAAAGAGAAGCTTTATTAATGTATGGGATTTTTATCTATCCTGAATATTTTGCTTTTTTTATATAATGTTTGAGACTGATTTTCAAAAAACAGTACCACTGCTTGTTTATCCATTTTCCTTTGTGAACATTTGCCTTCTGTCAACTTGGGACTAATTCTTGTTGTAATAATAAATGTCATAGGATTGGTTTAAATATGGGGATTAGTGTGAATCATCCTTCAAAGCAGTTGATGGCAGAAAGAAAAGGAAAGTTAAAAAAAACACCTTATATAGTCATATCAATTAGAACAGGGTACAGTTAAACAATGCACAAAATGCATAAACCGAAAGCCTAGAAATAATTCTACAAGTATACATCAACTTGAATGACAGACAGAGGAATCAATGAAAAGCTGGGAATAGATAAAGTGGAATATAGCAGCTGTACAGTCAAGCAGTTTGCTCTCACCCAATACCACACAACCATGTAGTAAATTCCAGATGGGCCAAGCACCTGCCTGAGAAAGACAAAATTTTATAGTATTTCAAAACAAATATGAATTCCTATAATTTTTAAGCTATTGAATTTCTGAAGATTTATCACTGTCCCTGAACCACACTAATTCATATATCATAAAATTTAAAAAAATTTTGTCCTATAAAATTATAAATATGCCCCCAAAAGACAGTAAATAAAGTTAAGTGGTAAACCAGAGACCCATAGAAGATGTTTGCTCACATATTAAAGCCAAGATTTAGGATCCAGGTAATTCAGGGAGTCCCAAGAGTCTGTGTAATTTTAAGCTTTCATAGTTTCACAAGCTTAAGTACTACTAATATATATTAACAGTATTTGAAAATTTAACTGAATTTTAAAATATTAATGTGTTTCTCATTAAAATTCTGCATAAGCACCAACTTGGGCTACTTATCATTCAGGTTGATTTTCAAACTTCATGAAAAACTGTCTCCATTCTTACAGGGTAGTAGAAGAGATCCTCTAAAGAATAAGACTGTGCATGTGTGTGTGTGTGTGTGTGTGTGTGTGTGTGTGTGTGCGTGCACGCACATAAAATTGTGTAGAGAGGCCAGAAACACAGAAAGGATGTCACATATTCTTTCCATCCCACTTTTACATTTTCCTTAAGACACTAAACCTGAACTACACTTTGGTCAGTGAGGCCCATTGGTGCACTGTGTCTGCCTCCCACAGCACCTGGGGTAAAGGTGAATACATAGGCAACACCTGGCCTTTCTCTTCTTTCTCTTTTTCTTCTTTCTCTCTTTCTTGTTCCCCAGGAGTTCTGAGACCCAAGCTCTAATCCCATGTTTGTGCAGCAAATGTTCTTATCTACCAAGCCATTTCCCTACCCACTACCAAGATTTCTTTCAGTAACATTGCGCTCTGCCATCTTTTGTCCTTCAGGAGATGGGGAAGTAAAATGTTCAGGGTCCCCATTTATAGAGAGAGAAGGGCAAGGAGAGATTCTACTTCCTCTGCAGTCTTGTCCTAAACCTAAAACCTGCCTTAAAAATAAAATGTATTTAAAACACTAATAATGTGAAGATTCATGTTCACCTGTACATGTACTTACGCATCTGTATATATATATATATATATATGTATATATGTATATACATATATATATATTCATACATACTTCACTTATTTCCAGTTCTTCTCAGCTGAGCAGTGCCTTTATTCATGGGGTACTGGTAAACAAATGAGAGCTTTTTCTTCTCAAATCAAAGCATATATTAATAGAGAATTATAGTATTTCTTATTTCTGCCGAATTCCATAGATGAAGGAAGCTGTATCTACAGAAAATCTGAAAGCATCCTGACCCATTTTAACAGTTTATAGAAAGGTAGGACAAAGATTGTCTTCCTTCAGGAACCTAGAGTAAGGAACAGTTTAGAGAAGCTAGTTTTCAGTTAAAGCTGCTGAGTCTTCACGTTCACAGCAGAAGTGATGGATGATGCCTTGATTGCTCTTTCCAAGATGTGTGATCTAGGGAGGGTGTGGACCGCTATGAAATTTGTTTCTACGTGCAATTTATTACCCAAGGTAATTGTGGTCATCAAAAAATAGGAACATTGGAACTGAGGAAATGACTCAGCCAAGTGCCTACAGAGCAAACACAATGACCAGATTTGATCCTTACCACCCAAATAAGAGAACTGCTGTGACATCACCAGGGAGGTAGAAGGAGGGGATCCCAAGAGCTTGCGCCTCAGATGGTCTAGCCAAACAAGATGTTTAGTGAGAAGCGCTGCCTCAGAAATTAAGGTGGAAGGCTAGGGAGGTTTAGTTGTAGACATTTGGTTAATATCCCAAAGCTGTGAGTTCAAGCCTCCAGCGCTGCAGAAAAAGAAAAAAAACAAAACAAAAACAAACAAATGATGTGGATAGTGGGTGAGAATTGGCAAAGCAAAGTTAACATCTGGCCTCTACATGTGCACATACACATGGACATGAACAAACACTGACAGACAGACAGGAAGTAAAAATCTTGTAGAGTGTAACAAAGTCCAGAATGTATGAAAAGTGGCCAAAAGTGAACAGGAGTGGGGTTATAGATCTGTTTAGGTGTTTAATCTGATCTTGGTTTAATTTTGGTAAATGGTAACTGTCCAAAAAGCTGCCCATTTCTACTAGGTTTTCCATTTTTGTGGAGTATAGATAATTCTCTGGATTTTATGGGGGTCTGTTGTTATGTCCCCTTTTTTGTTTCTGATTTTGTTGATTTGGATACTCTCTCTCTGCTTTTTGGGTAATTTGGATAAGGTTTTATCTATCTTGTTGGCTTTCTCAAAGAACCAAGTCTTTAATTCATTGATTCTTTGTATTGTTTTGTTTGTTTGTTTGTTTGTTTCAGTTGCATTGAATTCAGCTTTAAGTTTGATTATTTCCTGCTATCTAGTCCTTCTAGGTGATTTTGCTTCTAATTACTCTAAGGTTTTCAGCTGTGCTGTTAGTTGTCTAGTGTGGGATTTCTCTTGGTTTTTCATATAGGCATCTAGTGCTATGAATTTTCCTCTCAAGACTGCCTTCATTATGTCCCACAAGTTTGGGTACATTGTAGATTCATTTTTGTTAAATTCTAAGAAGTCTTTTGTTTCTTTCTTAATCTCTTCCTGGACCCAGGGGTCCTTCAGCTGAGTGACATTTAGTTTCCATGAGTTGGGAGGCTTTCTGTGATTTTTGATGTTGTTGACCTCCAACTTTAGGCAATTGTGGTCTGATATGATACAGGGGACTATTTCCACTTTTCTGTATCTGTTGATATTTGCTTTATGACCAATTATGTGGTCAATTTTAGAGAAAGTTCCACGAGGAGCTGAGAAATATGTATATTCCTTTGCATTTGGGTAGAATCTTCTGAAAATATCTATTAAAGCCATTTGCACCATAACCTCTGTTAGACTCCTTATTTCTCTGTTGAGTCTCTGTCTGGTTGACCTATCCAAGGATGAAAGTGGGGTATTGAAGTCTCTGTCTCTTAGAGTGTGAGAGCTGATGCAGGACTTGAGCTTTAGTATTGTTTCTTTTACATAGATAGGTGCCCTTATATTAGGGGCATAAATATTCAGGATTGAAATCTCATCTTGTCTAATTTTTCCTGAGATGAATAAGTAATGTCCATCCTGATCTCTTTTAATGATTTTAGTTTGAAACCTACTTTGTTCTAGGATGCCAACCCCAGCTTGTTTCTTAGAGCCATTTGCTTGGAAAATCTTTCCCAACCCTTTACTCTGACCCTGTGTCTGTCTTTAAGGTTGAGTTGTGTTTCTTGTAGGCAGCAGAAGGATGGTTTTTGGTTTTATATCCATCGTGTTAGTCTGTTTCTTTTTATAGGTGGCTTGAGCCCATTGATATTAAGGGATATTAGTGACCACTGATTGATATTTCCTTTATTTTTGCTGGTGGGTTGTATTTCCTTTCTCTGTTTTTTTCCCCCCTGTGGGACTATTGTGGTTTCATGGGTGAATCTGGGATCTTCAGGTTGAAGTTTTCCCTCTAATGCTTTCTGAAGGGCCAGATTTTAGATAGATATTAAGTCAGATTTTGTCATAAAATATCTTGTTTCATCAGTTCATCTATGGTGACTGATAGTTTTGCTGGGTACAGTAGTCTCTTTATGTGTAGCCTCTCTATTACTGATATAATCTCATTATTAATGTGTTCACATTTTTTGATAAGTTCAATTTCATTAGATTATGTTTATGCAGATACTTTCCATTCCTGCACTAACTATTCCAATTTGTTGGTGTAGGATAACTTATGTTAATCTCTAATAATACTTTGTATTTACATGACATAGTATATATGTCAGAGTTAGTGTCTCCTTTTTCCCCTCATATTTTACTTGAATGATCTGTTTTGCTTGTTTTGTAGTATTTGGTGATGGATCAAACCTAGGGCCCTGGGCTTAAGGTGGGAGGCAAGTGTCTATATCCCCAGCCTTAATGGTATTCTGAGGGTTTTGTTTTGTTTTTGTTAGTCCAGGCAAAATTTTGACAATTTTATTTTTTTTAAAATAAAACCATTTTATTTCACTGGTCTTGTTTTGTTTGTCTATTTTATTTATGCTTGCTTTGATATTGGCTATTTCTTTTGCTAATTTTCTATTTGGATTTTTATTCCTTTTGCAAATCTTGGAGATACATTGTATATTGTTTAATTGAAACCTTTTTGATATAGCTCATTGCTATAAACTTCTCACTTAGTATTTCTGCTGTTGTATGCTGTAAGTTTTGATATGTTGTATTTCCCCTTTAATTTGCTTTGCAAAATATTTAAATTTTCCACCTACTTCCTCAATGATCCAGTGTTCATTCAGTGACTGACATGTCTCTATGAATTTGTATAATTCCTAAATATTTGTTGGTTGTTAATTTCTAGTTCTCTTTCATTGTGATGAGAAAAGATATTATGTGGTTTTGATTTTGAACTTTGTTATGACTTATTTGGTGATTTAATATGAGGTCTGTTCTTGAGAATCTTTTCATTTGCTAATGGAAAGGTCTATTTTCAGGTATAGGCTGCAATGCTCTACATATGTCTGTTTTGTTCATTTGATAGGTGTACTGTTTAACGCTGAATTCCTCTCAGATTTTTTTCTGAATGATCTGACCATTGATGAAAGTATGGTGTTAGAGTCTCCACTATCATTATATAGAGCTTATATATACATTTAAATAGAACAATATTTATAATGCTAGATCCTGTAGCCATAAGTGGACATATATTTACATTTACAATTCATAGCAAAGTGATCTTTTTTTTCCTCTTTATATAGTATTTGTCTAAATGTACATTTTGTCTGATGTAGGTGTTGGCCTTCTTTCTCATTTATAATTTTTATTTGCATCAAATGCATCTTTCTACTCATTTTCTTTGATGATCCCTGAAGTGAGTTTCTTGTAGACAGCATATTATTGGGTTGTGTTTTTTAATCAGTTAAAAAGTATGCATCTTTAGTTGGGAAATTTAATTCATTTATGGTAAAGGTTACTATTAATGTTTAAAATTTTATTCCTATAGTTATATTTTCTCTATTTATCTCTGCATATCTTCTTGCAACTTTTCAGGATTATAGCTTATTTTTGTTTCTAGATATAGTGTTCTCTTAAGATTCTTTTATAAGCTGATGTGGTGGTGATGAATTCCTTCAGTTTTATGTGTCCCTTTTGGATTAAGTCAAATCATTTCATTATGACCTGTAAACTCTCTACTAAGAATTGTATTGTTAATCTAAAGGAGATTACTTTAAATGACACTCAGCACCTTTTTTCACTTTGTTTTTTATATTGTCCTCCTTGTCTTGGACTTTAGAGATTTTGACTATAATGCGCCCCTCAGAAGATCTTTTCTATTTGTCTCTATTCATTGTTCTATAGAACTTCCGTACCCTGTCTATTTGTCTTAAGTTAGGAGAGGTTTTTCAGGTATTATTTTATTGAGTATATTTTCTATGATTTTCCATTAAAGTTCTCATGAAAGTTTAGCATTTGTTGCTTACTAGTGACCCACACATTTCAGAGGCTGGTCCTTTTTATTCTTCTTTATTTATTGGAATGTTTCAAATAAAAGTTTTTTGCTTGATCTAGTATACATTCGAATCTCTCAACTATATATATATTTATCTGACTGAGTTCACTTCTAAGAGTTGTGCTTGTGTTTTCCAGCCTTTATGATTGTCTTGCTTATATCTTGAATTGTTTTACTAGTTCCATTGAATCATAGTCTTTTAATTCTTTTTAATCTTTTTGGGTATTTCACCAATATCTTTTTCTATAACACATGTATGTGAGGGCATGATGTGTGTGTATTAAGATTTGCACAGTCTTTACCATGCTTTTCATTTTTTTAATAGCAAGTAGCTTTCTCCTGAAGATATGTCTTAAAGAATCATTTTGGTGGATTGAATTGGTATTGGTTCTAATTGTGTACAACAAATGTATAACGTTTTTGATGCTAATCAATAGCTTTGGTTCTGCATATAGTAGAACAATCAGAGAGCCCTTTTGACTTAAGAGCCACATGAGGAACGGGTTATTTAGCTAGCCCAGGCAGATGTGGTATATGCCAGTGTTGGGAGGAGTTACCTGATGAGACTCAGCACCCGAAATTCTCATTACAGCAATGTTTCCTCATAATGGCCCAATAAATACTTATGGAGTGAATACACAAATGTACATCTTTACAGAGACAGATTAACATAGTTTTAAAACCAGAAAGGATAATATGGAAGACAGAATTAGTTATTAAGTATTTTCTAGAAACCAGTCACCAATAATGATAGTGAGTCAGAAATCAAGTGCTGGTTGTGACTGTTCAGAACTACTTTTCTTTCTTCTATACAAGTGACAACAGTATATAATAGTATAGCTACTTCTAGAACACCCCAGAAGCACATATGTAGTCTATAAGCATTTCTTAGTCACTATATCTTAATAAAACTTGCAGATATGGTGCTTGACTGAATGCTAGTGACACAAAATGATGAGAGTAGAAATTACCTACAGTATGTAAATATATATAGTGAACTAGAGGAAGGGGGCAATAATGCTGCCCATTAAAAGGGTCCATAGACAAAACTAGGGCAAATGATTTTTCAAATCATTTTAGCACACAATAAGCCAACACTATGGTTCTAAATTATACATTCAAATACTCATAAATGTAAATCTATAAAGCTTCGCCCTCAAGCTGGGATGACATTCTATTTTATATGGCTAAATACAATTTCTAAACAGTGGTTAAACCCAATTAGTCGTCCATCCAGTGAGTCTTTCTGGGTGATGGTTATTTTCACAGTCACCATCATCACCCATGCTTAGACATCCTGCTTGAGCTTGAAACATTTAATAGACCCTCCCATTTTGCTCTGATCTCTTTGAAAGTGGTACTTTCTCACTGAGCTAACAGATACAGTCAGTCTTTAGAGAAGAACAAAGAGACATTTTCCATCCAAAGGTTTTCCTTCATTTGTTGTGTTTAAGTAGCTTCTGTGCATGGTACATTAGTGACCCATGGAAAAGTCACCATCTGAGGAAAGACAGCCTTTGCATGTAACCAGGGAAAGGTGAACATTGGGAAGGGATGTAGAAATATGAATACTCTTTAATGAAACATGAGGCAATAGAGCCATCTCTCAGTTGAAAGCAGAAAGGCTCTGTTATAATCATTATACATATTCAAATGAAACTTAAGGGTCGAACATGAAGAAAGCAGAAACATCATGACAACATGGCACCAGGGATTGAGCACATTATAAAATATAGATCATCATTTCTTAGAAAATAAAAGCAAGGAGATCTGGATTTGCTGAGTATGAAATGGGTGTGTGTTGCTTCGCAGTGTGATAACAATAGATGTAAATCTATTTTGGAATCCAGGGAAAAGTTAGGAAATGATTTATGTACAGGCACCGACAATAGGCATCTTGCGACATTTCTCTTTCTTTCTCCCTGGCTCCCTCCTTCCTTTTACTTATATGGGCTTGATATAAGGCAGTGAGTAAACATTTTTGTAGTTGTCAATGTTTTCTCTCAGTGAAATTATAGGACATTTAGGGGAAAAACACCTAATTTTATTATTGTCATAATCTTAAAAAAACAAATTTTCCTAGGTGATGAAAGTCAGAGTGCCCTTTTTTCAAGAAAAAAAAAGACCTCATTAAGTTAAATAATAGCATAAAAATTGTATCTACATGTTAAACTCATTTTTATTTGGCTTTAAGTTGAATCAAAAAGTAGTATTTTTATTTAAATTATAGTATAATAAATCTAACTCTTGTAAATAAATAATTTATAGTCATTCTTCATTATTTCGATATTTTATGCCTGGAATAATCTATGAACTTCAGTTGAGCCCATAACTAGGATGTTGTCCCTTTCATTATAAGTATCTGAATTAAAAAGTTAGTGTCTAAAGAAAATTCTTCCCTAAGAAATCCAAACTATTTATATTTAAAAATATCCATTTACCTTTATGCATATGTGTGTATGCCTGTATAAACACATGTGAACCATATGTGGAGGCCAGAAGAGGGCATTGCATTGCTTAGAACTGGGTGGTTATAAGGCCTCAACTTTCAAAAGAAATTGTCTACATTGAGTAACTGATGTGACAAGAAATACTTTCTAGAATGTTCTGCATGTTATTTTTTGTTATCCCCAAATGAACTTAAATGTCATATGTATTATCTATGAGGTAATTTTCCATCTGGGACCAAGAGGTGGTCGCATATACTGTCAGCGTCTTTGTGCACATAAATGTCTTCACTATCTTCTTCATTTCTGTGGCATGTTTGTCTTGGTATCCATCTACCTCTGAACTTAATGCCCAGACACTGCTTTCTCTCACTTTTAGTTGGTCTAAGGCAGTTTAACATAGGATGGTAGGTTTTGAGAGCTGTTAGACATAAGTTAGAATGGCCAGCGGTATCCCATGTGTCATTATACATAGGCACATGTGTCCCTATGGCACCTAATACAGTGTTCCACATTGCTTCATCATCCTGGTGAGGAAACTTGATGAGTATATCCAGTGGCACCTAGTGATAGCAACTGTGACTTTATTTTGCAGAAGAATGTTCTTCCATGGGAAATCTTTGGGTTGGCAGAAACTTGTCTTTCCTCATCTCTCATTTTTCTCAGTTCCAAGTCCACTCTTTTCCACTGAGACTCCACATCTGGACTATTTCCATGCTCTCCCTGGGCATACTCCTATTTATTGCCATTTATATCACCTTTGTCTCACTAACTTCCTATAATACATACTTTGTATTAGATATAACCCCTCTGTCCTGGCATAACTCTCTTTCCTGAGTTGGTTTATCTCTGGTCACATCCTGCTCTCCTTCAGAAGAATGTTCACACAGTGCTGTGTTAATATTTACAAATGACACAATTTATTACTACTCTCCACAGAGCAACCAGCTGACATTTATGTTATTATTACCTAATGGATAACCATCAATACTGGGAAAATTTAGAGAATCCTGTAGAAAAACATTGACTTTGGAGAGGTTGCGGGCTTGTGACCTTCTTCAAATATTGAAAGACAATGCTTTTGGAAAGGTGGCTCAGTAGGAAGAGATAGATGCTGCCAGTTGCATGGCAACCTGAGTTTATCCCCAATGATGAAGGGAGAGATCTAGTTCTAACAAATGGTCCTCTGACTTCCACTCACGAATGGTGTATGATCTCTCTCTCTGTCTTTCCCTCTTGTATGCACACTCACACTAAATTAAGAAAAAAACCAGTGAAACACATAAAACCTGAACACAGCAGTAGAAACAACTTAAGTAACATCAGGGTATTGTGCCAAGACCCAATGACCTGACTGTCACACAAACAAGTGACTAGCATGCTCCATGCTTATCTGGTCTTTTTTGCATCTCATACTCAGGGTAGATTATAATACTGTAGACACACAAAGTAGAGACACCAGAGTCATGTGTAACACCCTTCCTCAGGGAAGGTAGCTTCTTGGAAACAAAACTCGAATAAGCAGGTAGTGGAGGTCACACTGGATGAAATGCAGCAGATGTGTGAGCCCTACAGCATCTTCCCTGGGCACCAGGCAGTGACACAGATCTGATGTAGGTTGCTCTTGCAGGTAGAAAGTTCTGAGTCATGTTACACTTATGACAGAAAGAGCCCCATAGAGGTAGATTGTTTTTGCTCTACATGGTGACTAAGAAGAGAAAGACATGCAGGCTATTTTTTAGAAAGAGCAAGGGAGATGGTTTTCCTTTTAGTGGTGAAGATACAGCTTGGTTACACACACACACACACACACACACACACACACAAACACACACACGCAACCCTTTCATCTAGTCTGCAGTTTACTTTCTTTTATTCCTTAATATACATGGATATGTGAAAACATACAACATGGAGATGTGTAGCCTGATCGAGTGATCATCTTTTATAATGTGCTTCTATTTAAAGCAGCAAACAGATGGAGGGTTTATGAGTGAGGCTGATAAAGGTAAAAGCAAATGATTGCAATAGTACTTTTAATAGGATTTCCTACAATCTAAAACATTACTCCCCTAGGAACAAATTGTTCTATAAAGTTATGTTACTTAGGAGAAAGATCATCTGTCTCCCTGACTTGCTGAACCAACAGACAGCTCCAGAATTCTGAGCATCTCCCAGTTCTCTGGACTCAGACCAGTGTCCTGGGAAGAGGAGATAGGGCTGTCCGAGAGTGGTTCCCAAAAGACAGGCTGTGTGGAGTGGAGTACAGAAGACAAACAGGTGTAAGGGGGCAGATGAGACGTGGCTGGACTTCAGATGAATTTATTGCCCTGTAATTTCTGACTTTGAAAAACAAGGTTTGGGAAATTCCTACAGATTTTAAGTAAACAAGGCTCAGGGCTTCCTCCCCTGCCAATTCAGACCACAGCCCAGTTCTAGGAGGGCAGATGTTGCTCAAGAGACAAGGGAATTGTAAACAACCCAACAATAATTCATTATCATCATCCCTACTTAAGAGAAACAAAACTCACTATAATTCCATCAGTAAGATGAATATGCTGCCATGATGGCCTTTACGTAAGTTATAATTAAAGCTAATCTTAAATGAAGTTATTACACCATTCTGGGAGAAAACAAACAACCCAAAGAGAGGAACCAGTGTGATCAATAACTCACTCCAATTTTTTTCTTTTCTTTTCTTTTCTTTTTTTTTTTTTCAGCCTCCAAAGCTCACATTGAGGGAGACATTCCTGCGTATGATACAAATGGTTCTGACATTAAGAAAAGTAAACAAGTAAGAAAAATAAAGATGGAAAAATTCTGTGGTCAGTTCACAAGTGCTTTTTTATTGTTCAAGGCAGGGTTAAAGGCTTTTATGAAGACAGGGATATATGTGCTGTTAGATTGGATGTGACATCAGACTAGCCTCGCTGCCCTTGCACAGAGCCTTGCTTCCCATAATATGCAATGGACCAAGTGTTCTGATGCCACTAAACAAAGAGGCAAGGTGGAACCTGATGGCACTAATGGAAACCATTAGCTCTCGGTGCTGTTGTGCAGATCAAACGGAGAAGGTACTCAGCCCTGATTATGAGTGGCTTGTATAATCTCTACTTATTAATGGTCTCGAGGACTTAACGTTAGCTGCTCCCAACAGCTGATGAATGGATGTTGTGTAATCTCCACACGGGACTCCTGCCAGCCTGCATATGTGTTATTCCCAGGCTGTGTTGACTCAGTAGGGCAGAGGCTATGTAAACGAACTAGATCTGAGAAAGAAAGGCCCTTCTCCAGCAGCTCAAGGAATCTGAGTCCTCAGTGACTGACTCTCTACTAACAACTCTCTTGCTATCCAAAACTGGGAGGGATTCTCTCTATAAGCTTTGCTGTCCTACCTAAGGTCTTGGGGGGAGTGAACACACAGCATAAATACAAGAAGGAAGAGAAAATGCTATTGTGTCAAGGGCAAGAAGTCTTTCAGATGCCTTATAGAGTGGCTTTGCTTTGGACAAATGGAACGTAGACAAAATGACAACCATTTGGCTGGCATGGTTGTACTTGCTTTCCCTGTGATACCAGTGCTAGCAAACCATCAAAGCCCAAGAAAGAGCTAGTAATGTCTCAGCAGCTATGGATCTGACTCCTGAGGGGCCCTGAGAGAAACATGAAGCCTTAAAGGTTTGTATTCTGTTGAGCCACTTCGGTCTACTGGAGATCTTCTACAATCTTTCGTGTGTTTTCCAAGCTTTGGCCCATCATACCATCCTTAATTATTTTACTACATTTACCTAGCATCCAAAGGGACAATGCAGCCTGTAGGGTAAATATGGCCATGGGTAAAACACAAAGAAGACTCTGTAGTGTCACCAAACCCTGTGCTAGGAAAGATGGCTTACTGTGCCTGATACGTTTTGGACAAGTAGGTTTTGAACTAAAATGCTTTTGTAGTCAAGGATTTAGAGAAATTCAGAAATTGCATTATGAAGCCACACAGAAATAAATGACTTGGTTGAGAAGTTATGTCCTTTGAATGATGATTACAAATGGAACTGTATTTCCAATGATAAAAGAGTTGATAAATGAGTTGGTTAATACAATGTCTAATATGCAGGCTAAAAGGGATGTCCTTCCTCTGTACCAGTGACTACTGCACTGAAAATGAGCCCAAAGCACAATGATATCAGAGGACTTAGAAGGAGAGACTCTATCACTGTACTGCAGCTAGTGAGCATGCCTGAGGAGGCCCCAGGTGTGACCCCTGGTCCCCTGGGAGCAGTGAAGAGACCAGGCAATCTATCATGGTCTTCATGCTGTCAGCTCTGGTACTGCACTACTGCTGTCTGTCACCCTGGTGGATGAGACCTGCTTAAGGGCAATCATGTCAATCTCTCTGTGACCACTCAGTCTCAGGCAGTTGGATGATCTTGACAGGCCTGGCAAAGTCAGCACACAGTACTGAAAGCTGCAGTCACAGCCTTCTTAGAGAGACACAATCAGGCTGTGGGTTTTCTTGCCTTTCTGTTTTATTGTCACAAAGTAGGCGAAGGCATAGAGACTTTCACTTCAGAGCTGCTCATCTCGGATGAACCGATTACCCTCAGAGTTTCTTCCACAGTAAAAATAGCGACCTTTCTGCAGGACACCTGTAAACAGAAAGAGACATCATTACTGGGGGCATAATTCATATAGCACAGAAATACAGATGTTACTAAAAAGACATGAACTATGATCCTTAATCCGATGCCAAGTAGGAAACAGATTAAGCTTGGGATGACAAAGACTGTACGTTCTTGTCCTGAGGTGACCTTTGAAATGAAATGTTACTACTAAGCACAGGTTCCCAGGAATAATCAGCTTTCTGTAAAATTTCCCCACTTTAAGAACTTTTGTGATTTGATAAACGGTTCCCCAAAATATAGTACAGCCCCCTCCCTCTCCAGATTTCCTAGCCTAGTTTCTAAGAATTAAAAATTAGGTTTAAATCAGATGAATCCAGCCCTAGTAAAAGCTGAAGGGTAATCTTCCTAGAGTGTGACTATTTTGAAGTCCTTTATTGGAAATCAATATTGTTGACTTCCAGAGAGAATTTTCCAAATCCTGGAGGACTTCAAGTCCACGCTGGGTGATTAGAAAAGAGAGGCCATGCTGAGCGAAGACTGTATGGAAGGTAACAGGTAGCACTGGTGTTAGGCATCCCTGACTCATTTCTCATGGTAAAATGCACTTGGATTTCATATATAATCTGTGGCTCCTTAGGAAACTTCCTGTCATTCATAGAGATTGTCAGATACATCACTCCGAAATGGCATTAGAAAAAGGATGGGTGTTCTGATCAATTCATCTTTATTATAAATACCCACAAAAAGTTGTGTGCATGGAGGTACATTCCTGTAATTCTAGTACTGGGGTGGGTAGTGAGTTCAAGTCTAACTTGGCTTCATTGTGAGACTCTTGTTTTCAAAAACAGAAAAATCAAAGGCTAAGACTGTAACTTGGAGAAACAGTGCTTACCTAGATGTCTCAGGTTTGATACTTGGCACTACAAAATAAATACCCAGAAGACATTGGCTATAATCATTGTGAAAATGCTATAAGATTAATAAGAACAAACTATTTTCTAACTAACTAACTTAAAATTCACTTGCAAATAGCTGTCTGCGTACAAATAGGACTTAAATCTCTGAGGTACACAGAAGGCAAAAAAGGAAATAGCCATAAAAACACTAATCCATGAGCCACAAACCTTCCTGTGATGACTGCTACCTCCACACACAATTATTTATTTCATTAGTGCAGTGGAGTGATGTCAACAAACGTCATTCTTTGTTGATTTGAGACCAGCTATACTCTTCACATCAAATGTTAGACTATGTTTTGTGTCTCTTAAATTTGTGTTCTCTCTCTCTCTCTCTCTCTCTCTCTCTCTCTCTCTCTCTCTCTATCTCTATCTCTGTGTGTGTGTGTGTGTGTGTGTTTATATGTATGTATAGGCCACAGGTTGACATCAGTTATCTTCCTCAATTGCTGTATGATTTTTTTTTTTAAAAAATTGTCTTTTATATGCCTGGAGTGCATGGATTCAGCTGTCTGCTGGTCAGCAACCACCACGTTCCTTCTGCTCAGTCCATCTTTGAGAAGACAGAGCTACACAGCTAGACACTGACTTTTAAGTAGGCACTGGGGATCAAACTCAGATCCTCATGCTCGCATGGCACCATCAGCCATCCCTGCTCCCCATCCCCTAAACATTGTTCTTAAATAAGGATTAAAATACTTTGTAAAAACTTCTAAGGGTATTATAGAAGTGCCCAGCTTTGAATAGACAAATTTGAAAGTTGCTGGGGTCCCAGGTGCTCCCAGAGTTGGAAGAGGCACAGGGTGACATCATTTGGGCACTGGCTCTTTCCTTGCTGTGTTGCCAAAGACACACTTATTGTGGGTATCTTCATGCCTGGCTTGGCTTCACGGTGCCACATGCCCCAAGTCCCTAGTTTCTGATTTTCAGTGCCTGGAAATATTGAGCTTGTGAAACCTCACACATCTTTCTGGTGACCCATCCTTTCAGCTATTAGCAAAGAGCTACTCCCTTTATTGTATTTTGTAGAGCTGAGAGTTGTACTAACATTGGCACCAATGTCAGAACTCTGGTGGTCTATGGGGCTGGGCTGGGCACATCCTACCTCCATTACTGGCCTGGCATCATATGCCTCAGATGCATGCCCCAAGTTACTGCCTTAACCAGGCAGATTCAAGCAAACTCTCAAAAATCTGGAAGATGGTCCAAAAGATGTTCATTTCTTTCTCCAGTACCAGGACACCATGGATTTTTACAAAAAGAAATAGATAGGGCTGCCAGATATGATAAAGCACACAGTCCTTCTCATGAGCAAACTGCATGACAGCCAGTCATGTGCACACACACCACAGTCTGCCATGGTTGCACTCCCTTGGGTAAACTTGCCCACATAGCCTAGGATTCTACGTTTTGCTCTCCACCTCTCTCCATGCTGAATTTCCACTCCTGAGGTAAGCAGATGGAAACAGTGCTCCTGGAATGTGGGCTGGGATTGCATTCCGAGTCACATGCACACATATTCTCTAGTTGGCATTGATAAAAGTCCTTTTTAAGGCCTGCCCTTTCTTCGGGCTGGAAAGCAAAGACTGTTTATAGACATCCTGGCGAGAGAGGGCTGTTTGATGAATGCAGAAGACTGTAGCTAGGTGTCAGCACTTGGAAAATGAGGCAAAGTCGTGAGTTATTAATATTGTCAATGATCTCTTGATGGGAAAACAGATACTGCACTCACTGTCAGTTTTAAATAGACATTGAGTGCATTAATGACAAAAGGGCAGACTTCAAACAAAGGGGCTGTGTGCTGGGAAGCTGACTTGGTCTCCGGGCTGGCACTAACCTGATCTGAAAAGCCACTGTCAGGATGGAAGACAGGCCCTGGATTGTGCATGGTGACAGAAAACAGAGATGCTGACAGAGATACCAGCGCCATATTATGCCAAGGACACCCGAGTACTGTCTGGGACTCTAACACAAGCTGACATCACTCTCTAGCATGTGGCTCTTCTCTTCTGCAGAACCAGAATCTTTCTTCAACGTGTCACTCCAAAACTTACCATGCCATGAAGGTCCTGAGAGCCATGGGGACAGGCCCTACAGATAACCTAAGTCAGTCTCACCCTGGGCTGTGCAGAGGATGACACTTTCCCATTGATATCTGGGTGATTTAAGGTGATCAGAGGACCAATGTGGTAGGAGCTGTCACCTTGCATTAAACACTTAAGGAGATATTAAACTCTCGTGGGCTGGGGCTACTCTGAGTTTGCCAGGCCACCCCTGAGCCTTCCCAAATAAAACCCAGCTGTGAGTACTAATCCTGGAACAAGGGTGATCAGAAGAGAGACTCATAAGATAAGCTGATACTTTGGTACCAGATATATGGATGCTGAAATTAAGCTCGTGTTTCCTCTCACAATGGGGATGAGACTACAGATATTTGATTTCCGTAGTTTAAAAAAAAAAAAAAGACATTAAGAAGAGAAAAAGAAACAGGCTGGTACAGCCCTACATGTGGTCAGAGGATTTTTATTTATCAAGGAAGTCACTTGTGAGGTCATCGATTCTGTTTCATGGAGGTGATGGCATGGGTAGTGCCTGTCCCCATTCTTACCCTCTTCCTCAGCTATAGTAACTGCCAGAGGCTGTGAAAGCTGCAGAAGGGGTCATTTGTTTGCACTTTGAATTTTCACAGGGAGGTTTCTATAGCTGGAATTTGGGATGTGGTGGTGACTCAGTAGGCCATGGCCTCTGACACATCTGCAATAGATTCTCTTGTTTGTATGGTTGCAGAAATGGAAGGAGACAACATATTTAATGGCTCGTGGAGTGTTTTTAATTAAAACATTAGGCTTTCACTATAGTAAGTGAGGTGTGCTGGCCATACATCAGGCCAATGTGCAGTTATCAATGTGGGGGTTTCTTTGGGGGGCTCTGAAAAATGACAGTGCACTGTCCCCTAGGGAATCCTCTCCTGGCAGATGAAACTCCTAATTTTTCTTAAGAAGCCAGCTTTCCCATCACTGTAAGCTCTTAAAGCTATAATTATGGGGGAAAAAAGTGTGTGAGGAAGCATTTGTTTTAAAGAGGTCCTTTATCTTTTCAATATTCCTACCTTCTACAGTGGATGATCTGATTATGGCGGTTACGCTATGACCTTGGAACTGCTTAGTGGATGGAAATCAGGCTGTGGTGAGAGAGACCATCCTGGAGACATAGCAGGTGGTGGTGGGAGGTGCAGAGATGATCCTTGCTGTCTAGAAAAATGGAGTTCTGGCATATCCCTCTGAAGACTCATACATATTCCATCTTGGCCTCCCATCCCAACTGTCTGTCCTCAATGTCTATTGATCATATACATTGGTCCCTTCCCCTCTCTGTTTCCCCCATCTGTAAATGAAGACAAAGATAGCTGCTGTGGGTCCCCATGAGTTATTGAGTCTGTACTCCCTGATGGAGGAGGTGTGAATTTGACCAAGTGTACTAAGTTAGGCCTTGAAATCCTCTGCTCACATCCCTATAATATAGCATGGAGTCAGGGCATCTGTATGAGCCCAAACTCTCCACAGAAAGGGCGTCTGCTGACTTTTCAGCAGCTGATAGTTCATACTCATAGCTGGAAGTGCTGACCACTCCCTGCCCTGTATCTCACTAGCTCTGAGATCATATCTCAGATCTTATATTCTCATATCCAATATGTTGAGAGCCTAGCTAAGGGTCAGAGTGCCTGAGTTCACATTTGATGAAGCATGCAGCTAAAACCATAGATTTGTAAAATAGAAAAATTAAGACTTAATCTTATTAGTGGTATTCAGAGTAATTACCACCCTAAATGATCTTGTCATGGATGTGAATATAGTGCCACAATGACAAACAGTCCAGGACCTAATTGTGACCACTTGGAACTTACTAGACAATGACAAAGGTGGATAGGAACAGAGATCTGTAATCTCATTCTCTAAAAAAAAGGAAGAAAGCAGACCCCTGTGACATTGGCAGAAAAGGATACCGTGCTCTGATGAGAAGGAAAAGGTAACAGTAGTGTCTCTTTGGGTCAGTGTGGAAGTTTCTAGAACAAGGTAACTATGGGATACTATGCAAGTCCATCTCCATTCTCTTCCACCCTCAGCAGGCAGCCCTCCTGGGGTGTGATACAGAGGCAGTAGTTAATGGCAATCTGTTGAATACATCTAAGTATTTACATATGCATAACAATTTAAGCAGAGCCTACCAAATTTGGAATTTCCAGTCCTGTACATTTATACTCTAAACCTCCAATATGACCTTCCTACTTCAAATATTTTTTTTTTTTATTTAATGTAGGCAGCTTAACTATCTTTGACATGTATGATCTGCCTTAATAAAGAAGATACTGCGGCAGGGCAATGGACTGTGGATTTCATTGCTGTTGGTATTTTCATTCTGAACACTTTCTCCCTCAAAAGTACAGTGAGCTCAGGATCTGGCTGGAGGTAGAAAAGTAAGGTGAATGTTATCTGGCTTCCAGAGCTGTCAACAGCATGCACCAGAAAGGCACTTTCTCCAAAAAGCATGTGCCCAGGTTTTTGTTGTACAGGGGTCATGAGTAAGTGGTACCTGGAAAGGAGCGAATGCCTGCATTTTAGGGTTTGAAGAAAATGCTTTACGGTATTCCAAAGTGGGGACCACGGTTGCTCTGACATTCCTGACTCTCACAGTATAGGCTTCGGCTCTCTTCGCCAGTGCCTGAGGAGGATGCACTGCATACTGACCCACCTCCCGTTGCACCCTCTGCTTCTCCAGTATTACACAAATAAGCTCTTGAGAGCCACAAGGTATCCCTATCCTAACCTCACCACTATGTGGGGCCGGACACTGAATGTTGCCATTTGGGCCCCAAAGGTATTTTGGCGCTTGGCTTACCTGTACTAACTTGTAAACTTGCCTGGTAACTTTTCTTTGAGAAAGAACTACTTATGCATAGCAAGTCTTAATTTAACAGTGGAGTCTTTCCCCACTCCTTAAATGCCAAGTCAGATTGCCTCTGTTCCTAAGACTTTCCTTCCTGTTCTCCATGGTGCCCACTTCTTTCCTGGGTAATATTCCTCCTCTGGCTTTTGCAAACTGGCAGCATTGCCTGGCAGCATTTACTCTCTTCTGCTGTTGTTGAGCTCTAAGAGGCCCATTTGCTTCAGTGAAACTCTGTGCTGCTGAATTACAAAGGGAGAGCCACAACCTTCTGGGAAAGTTGGGTCACATTTTATCCTTTTTATTTCTGGCTGATTTCATTTTATTTGTTATTATTTCTAGCAAGGTTAATTCCACCCTATGAATTTGCATGCCTTTCGAGATATAGAGATATAAATTTTGGGTCAGTGTTTTTATCTGTAATAAATCATATTAGATTCAAGGTTCGGTTGCTGTCAGTTTTCCCTCGGGCTGTTTATTTCCACCAGCAATGCTTATCATAAATTAAAGGACAGTGTCTATTTGTTTCTTAGCACCTGGAGGCCAATGGTGAACATTCTAGATATAAAATAAGATTCAAGTTATGGGGTCATGACAAGCTGCTGTCTGTAAACACTGTGAAAACAAAGTCAGATCCCGTAATATGGCCATTAATTTCAAAGGTTAGGGAGCAGATGAACAGCCTCTCAGCTTAAACTAACGGAGAAGTGTGTGCTCAGCCTCAGAGCACAAGCCCTTCTGAGATGGCCTGAGGAGTGGCTCATACCTCCCCCTTGAAAGTGGAGATTATGGAACCTTCTCAGCCAGATCTTGGGCCTGTTGGGTCTCACCCTGTATCTGAAGGAAGCAAAGCCCCATCATGGTGAGGTGACAATGACAGACCAGCATCCTTGCCTCCAGATCGGGAAGGCTGGACAGCTCAGCTCAGGAGTGAGCAAGTTGACACGTGATAAAGCAGAATCTGTGGAAAGCATGGACTGGGCTCCCAGTACAGTTGAAATGAGGCTTGTCATCTCAGGAAGAAAAAGAGTTAGGAAAGGGTGGACAAGAGAAAACATACATACATTCTCCCCACAGTAAGATACATGTTCCCTTCATAGAATCCTCTAGAAGGAAATAGAATGTATGTATAAGGCGTAGAAGTCCTTGATCTTTGGGTGGAGTCCCAGGACTCCTGCTGTGTCATTGAATATCATGGCCAAGTGTAAGATGCTATGCACCTTCTTAGACAGGATAGTACATGTCTCCATCAAGAATCTAGGCAAGGAAAAGCCCCTGTGCCTTTGTTCACATATCAAGCCCTTTTGACCTCCTTGTGTGTACACTCGTGTGCTTATTAGAAGTAAGCAGGCCCTCCATGGAAGAGTCTCAGAGCAGCTCACTCCTTCCTGGCTTTGAACATCACCAATCCATTTACTTCACATGTCCACACTCATTATGTTTCAAGCAAACAGCAACATACCAGAAATAAAAGACCAAATCTAGTTTTCCTATTTCCTTGCTCAACCAAGCCCCCTCTCCAGAAATAAATATGCAAATATGACCCAAGCCTTATTTATTTATTTGTACTGTCAGGTCTCTGTCCTAAGTAAAAATGAGAACTGAGATCATCTTCCTCCTGATGTCCTGAAGAGCTTTTGACTTCTGTAAATGCTACTTTTTTCTTTACTGAACTCCGACACAGAATGCTAAATTTTCCTTTGAAAGTATTTCCTTCACTGTATCAGGGAACTCTCCAGCTGGGAAGGAATTTAAGGGTGCTCATTTAGAGGGAAGTCCTTTATTTAGAGAGCAGGAGAATGAAGTTCTGATTGGTCTCCCTATGGTGACAATAACCAGGCATCGATCTCTTTCGGGCAGGAAAAGAAGTTTTGCTTTGATAGCTTATTTTTCCAATGTATTATTTATTTGTTCACTCTTGCACTCAGGCACCCGAGGCCTCCTGGGAATGCCAGAGATCACCAACAACAGGACTTGGACTCATCCTTTACTACTTATTCATTGAAGGTAATGGGGGCTTCAGAGCCAGCAAGGTAAGAGTGCCGTTCTTCTAAGGGGGCTATAATGGATCTGAGACAGCTGGATTCCAAAGTGGGTGCTGAGGTGGGATGCAAATCAGGTGTGACTCATGATGTGCCCTTCCAGCTCATGGAAGGATCTCACACCGGCTGTCATTCGAAGTGGACAGGGGTCAAGTGGGAAGACAGCGTGCTTCTGTTTCAAGAGAGAGACAGAAACAGAGACAAGGACAGAGAGACAGAGAGAGGGAGGACAAAGGGAAGAGAAAGAGAGAGACAGGCACCATTTCTACCTTTAGCTCTGTATTTATCTTTTCCACTTCATCTTTTGAAGTAAAAATTGTGGCCACTAGAGGGCAGCATGCAGTTAGAAAACAGCTACAGCTTTCTTTATTATAAATAAGGGCAACTATTCAGGGATGGCCATTAAAGCCACACTGTGCTTGTGGTCACCAATTACACGTTCTGTAATGATCAATATGTCATGTTTACCCAATCTAGGCTGAAGGCTATCTGGGACTGAGGCTACCAAAGCCGACCCCTCCCTTCTCTCTGACACTTTTAGGTTCCCTCTGCCTCAAATTTAGGGACTGACTTTCCTCACCAGCTATAATTAATCTTAGCTCAAGGGTTGTTTTTATTTGTTTGCTTGCTTTTTTTTTTATATCACCTGCATAAATTCAGAGAAGCATGCAAACTAATGAAGACAGATTCATTCTTAGGGAAACAGAAAACCCAAAAGCGCTTGTACCATGGACATCCCCGAAGGAAAGTGAAGTCCACTGACATGGAGAGCATCTCTGCAAAGTTATTTTTTTTTCTGACTAAAGTGAACTTTGGGTCAATACACAGCGATCATGGTTGCTTCCTTTTAAGGGTAGGCCTTCCTTGCTCAACCTCCACCAGTGTCTGCCCTTCTCAGAACGGTCCTGAGTCATCACTCACAGTCAGAACAGCAAATGACTACTCTCCCATCCCATAAGAGGCACTGAGATGTATAGCTTCCATAGATGTCAAGCTCAACATGTTTTTAAATTCTAGGAAACAACATTTTAAACTAGATTCATATGCGAGGAAAACAAGTGAAGGAATCCAACCCAAGAAAAGAGGAAAAAATACCAGTTCCCAGGTTCTGGGCTCAGCTAACACACTGCAGGGGGTAACTTTGTCTCTAGCAAGCATCACAGGGCTCGAGCCCTCTTTCCAGGCATTCCCTGCAATATAACAGTCATGTGACTGACTAGCCAGGAAGGAAAGGTTGGACCCAGTTAATTAATTAGATTATCATCTCATGACTAAGTGGAAACTTACCAGTTTTCTCTTACCAATAAAATAAGTCTCACTATAGATATGCCATAGTGACAGGGGTTGAGTATTTACCATGTGGATAACACAATTAGGATGTTTTGCTGAGACCAGAGTGAACAAATGAACATGAACACTATTCAAGGTCACAGCATCTTTTTTCTACATGAACTCCAAAAGGGTTGAGACAGCAGATTCCCACACACACCATGAAGCCTGGGCTATAGCATAGGTGCTCAGTGAATCATTTCTGTGAGATGGTAGAAGGCAGAGGTCAACTTCACATGTCATTTTTTATTTTTGCTTTTGAGGCAGGCCCTGTGGGTCTCCAGATTATCCCATAGGCTATACTGAGTATTCAGAAATCCCCAGGTTGAGGCTAGTAGTCCTGTACCAGCATGCCTGACTTCTATCGCTGGTCCTAAGAGATGGGACATGAATCCTTGTGCTTCCCATTAAGATGTCTCCCCATTTCTAAGCTGCTATTTGTGGACTGGATGAAATGACCTGAGGATTCTTATGAGTCAAGCATTTTCCATACACTTGATATGTCAAAGAGCTGGGTGCACTAGTCCAGCACATTGGTTCTCTAACTTACCCTACTTCCCATTTAGTGGGTCTGAGTTTGGGCCAAGAAATTTGCTTATTTTGGCAAATTCCCAGGTAATGCAGAGAGTCACCTTTAAGAAAGACTGTTCTAGAACAACCTAAAACCTTCTTCCTGCCCCACCCTTTTCTTTGGTAAGGTAAAGAACCTTATTTTTATTCATATTTAAATTCAGAAAGCCAAGGAGTCTAATTAATGGAAGGTCTTACTGCATTATGCTCCAGTAAACTGAAGTTTTATTTGCTTTCCAAGAATAGTCAGAAAGCAAATGACTAAGGCCCAGTAAGATCTGAGTAGAGCCCTTGCCTAGTGCATACCAAGTCCCAAGTTCAGTCCTCAGCACTGCTGGAAGAGAATAAAGGAAAGTTTCCTGATACTTTGACTTTACTTTAGTGGTGGGCTGATTACATTAACAGGGGAAAAGAGAGCAAACGTGAGGTAGAACTGGAGGTGAGCCTGTAAAGCATGGAGGATAGGGCAGGGGAGACTTGGAAAACAAATTTCCAGATAGTCTTTGCTCCTCCTCGAAACTGACAGGCAGAGTGTGAATGAGATTCTGGCTTTGTCACCAAGAAGATATTCATGAGTTTCATATCTGTTCTTGTAGAGGGCTTTGTTCAAAAGGTAAAGGCAGAGCTGGGGTCTGGGTGCTTCCTTGGGCTGGAATTTCTCAAAAGAGTTGTGGCAAATAAATACAAGCTGTTGAGACTGAGAGAGAGGGAGAGAGAGAGGGAGAGAGAGAGAGAGAGAGAGAGAGAGAGAGAGAGAGAGAGAGAGAGAAAGAGAATATGTAACTCTCAAATAAAATTATAAAATTAAATAGATGTGGTAGCAACTGAGTTTGTCATTGTTCAGGCCCTTGAAGGAACAAGCAAAGGGTTTCTCCTTGGGCATGTCAGCCCAGCCTCCATCTGCTGTCCATTAGAATCATCCAAAAGAACCACTTCTACATTGATCATATCACCATCTTTTCTAATTCCAGACAGTCAAAATTGCCTTCTCCCCCACCCAAAAAAAGTCTGTTGACATTTGATTTAACTGGAAGAAGTTTATATTTTTTTTTTAAAAAAAATAATTTTATTTTATCTTCAAAAGTCTGTTGTTGCAGAAACACAATACAATACTTGGACACTAACAAACTCTACTCCCAAATGTCTTCCACTGGGCATCTCCCATGTGTGATGCATATGCACATGTATGTGTGTTTGTGTATGTGCACACCAAGAGAAAGAAACTCATAAGATCACTGTGAACTTTCTGTACCTTATTTCTTACCCAAGATGGAGATCTAGTAAATACAAAGCTCATTAAAAAGGTCTTCATTAAGGCTAGCCTAATTAACGTTTAATGAAGTTACAATTCTTCCCAGCAATATTAAGAAGGTTATTTCATTTATTTATTTACATCTGTCAATGGAACAGTTCCAAGCAGAGAGACATTAGTAACAGTAGGTGGTACCAGGTGTTATCTGTCTCTGGAATGTACTACTTGGAGATAGCTTGGGATATAACTCCTTTAGGTTCATTGGCTTGGATTTGTCAGGATTCACCCTGTGGTAAGTTAACATGCCTCCATGCTGGAAGAAAAGATTTTCTCTTGTCCACTGTAGCCTAATAGAATACATCTGGTCTGACAGTTTGATGCTCAGGTCTGAGCCACATTCGGCAACACAAATTAACAGCATAGACATTGCCCACGCTGTGAGCAGGAAGTAATAACCAGCTACCTACTACTTGGCCAAAATCTCATTATAAGCCATTACAGTAATTGGGGGCCAAGGCTGCACACATCACACTCCCTGAGCGCCAGTGGTTAGTTGAGGAGAAAGATTTGTAATACAGGGGGGTGGGACAGACAGGAGAAACTGGCCAGTCACCATAATGCTCTGTGGTGCTGGCATCAGGGTAGGAGTGTTCCTGGATGATTTCTCTACCTGCTCCCTAAGCCCATGTGACACCAGGAGGATGATGTAACTTTTGGTAGGCCTCCAACAATGCTATGCAATTAGAAAAATTAGTCTAAATGAGTGATGGGAACAGCCACAGGAGGAAGATGAGGGTAAAATAAGACAGAATGCTTCCTAAGTAAAAAGCATCAAAAGTGATGGGGATCCAGGGGAAGCTGCCCGCCCTCTCCAGGAGGCATGTGGGAGTTTGTAAAGCCAAGTCCCTCCCATAAACCAGTATTCCAAGCCTCAGGGGTATAATAGTGATAGATGAAGTAGATGAAGATAGAAGGCAGACCGAGTCTGTCAATCAATCTGAATTTGGGAACAATGAAAATGGTCCTAGTCATGCTACTAATAATGATAGTTAGAAAAACACACTCAGGGCAGGGAAAGAAGCTAATTGTAATGATATGAGTGACCTCTAGAGTCTTGCTCCTGCCCATCCTGCTATGGTTTGGGTCATAAATGTCCCCCATGAGCCTATGTGTTATGGACTCATTCCCAGATGTTGGGATGTGATGGGGTCCAACAGAAAAAAGCAAGGTATAAAGGTATTGATTGCCAATTGGTGGGGCTGAGATGTGCTTCCTAGATTTGGAAAATGAATAAGTGAAGATTTCCCCAGTGAAGATTTTGAGGGAGATACCTGTGTTGACTAATTCTAAATCTGTAAGCATGGGCATTGCCTTCCCCGGCTTCCTGCCATGTCTTTCTTGCCATGATAGACTAAAATCAAGAACCATAAATGAAACCTTTTTTCTGTGTGGTTATTTTTCTTAGGGATTTTGTCACCACAAAGAAAAACTAACTAATGCACTAAGATTGTTGTAGGCATGGCCTTGGAGAGGGGGATAGAGGGACCCTGCCCTCTTTATTTATTTCTTTTGTATCTTCTGCATAAGATGTATGGTTTTCAATGCTACAAACTCTCTCCATGGTATACCACCTCATCACAGGTTCAAAAGAAACCGGGCCAGCTGATTACAAATAGTATCCACCAAAATCATTTCCCTTATTGTAAATCGTCTCAGGCATCTAGTCATGGTGACTGTCTTAGGGTTTCTATTGCTGTGAAGAGACACCATGACCACAGCAACTCTTATAAAGAAAAACGTTTAACTGAGACTGGCTTACAGTTCTAAGGGTTACTCAGCTGTCATTATGGCAGGCAGCATGGCATCATGCAGGCAGACCTGCTGACTGAGAAGGAGCCGAAAGTTCTGCATCTGGATTGGCAGGCAGCAGGAAGATTAAAATTACACTGGGCATGGCTTAGACTTCTGAAACTTCAAAGCCTACCCCCAGTGACACATTTCCTCCTGTAAGGCCACACTCTCTCTAACAAGGCTACCTCCGATGTCAATCTCTATGAGCTTTGGGGGATCACTTTCATCGAAACCATCACAGTGACAGAAAGCTGATTGACACACGTGTCTATTCAGACGCTGACAAACCAGCATCCTTCTGCCCACGCTGAGCCTCTCTGCCCATCTCAGACACACCAGCCTCATCCCTTCCCTTCACCTAGAGGGTTAAGCCATCTGAGGTCTAGGAAATGGCTGCGGCTGGTACAAGTGAGGCCTTCCCTATAACTAGATCCTTCAGGAAAAAACAAATTAATCAACAGTGAGCTGAAGTGGGTTTAATGATTGCATTCTGCATACAATCAGCTTTTCCCTTTTCAAGGGCCATCAATATGTCAAGGGAAGACATATCTGAAGGATATAGCTCTTAACATCAAGGTTATCTATTCTCCACAAGGCTCCCACTCCTTGCCCGGCTGAGACTCCACGCTGCCTGTGTCTAACATTTTCATCAACTCTGCAATCAATCAAGGTAATAATGTTGTGCAAAAAATCAATTAACAACGCAATTAAACTTTCCTTATTATCTCAGAGGGCTGAAATAATACCTGAAGGGAAGATAGACTGAGTGAACGCAGACATCCATAATCCAATGTGAGAGTGAATTATGGGGTTGGACAGATGCAGGCATGTGCTGGTGCTGTTATTTTCCAGGGGTCATATCTCACCAGAGCAGTGTATCAGTCAGCCCCAATCCCAGACCCTAAAATTCCAAATTACTTTTAAGAAATATATGATGTGCAATATCCATTTCATATTCTCTTTCAAAGATAACTCCCTCCCCCACCAAAAAAGAATTGAATGGTGGTATTACTCAAAAACAAAATGATCTTTCAACAAGAACATAAAATATAAAAGCTATAATAACATTTACATCTGTATAGCACGCATCCCTGTAAATGCAGGTCATCTATTATACATAATCCCAAGTGCCTAAAAGGCCCAGGATGCAACACGACATTTAAAACCTAAATGCATAAATGTGCAAATCCCCCAGGATGGCAGTGGTTTCTCTCTCTGTGGAGGCCTCATCTCTCAGGTCTGCCTATGGGGAGAGAAAGAGAGAGAGAGAGAGAGAGAGAGAGAGAGAGAGAGAGAGAGAGAGAGAGAGAGAGAGAGAGAACAGTGGGGATATCTCTCATTTAAAACAAGAATGACTATATTATTTAGCTATTACACTCCACTTGCCCTGAAACACTATCGATGAAATGAGCATTTAAAGTACACAGAGAGAGGACTATTAACCTTCTGCCAAAGTGAAATACTTAAACATCATATTGAAATGAGACATGTAAGGGAATTTCTTCGAAATGCTGGGACATCCATAGAGGAAGGCCCTGCGACAGCAGAAATACATTGATTATAAGAGGAAAAGGAAGGTGGGTAGGGAACAAAGTGATAGAAGCCTCATCAAGCAGGACCATTTGTGTGAACGTCCTCCCTGCTTCTAAGAACAAACAGCAAACACCAGTTTGAAGAGTAATAAACACCAAACACTCAAGTGTCCCAGATCATCTCTCTCTCCATCATAGATCGAAGGCTGGTCCAGTAATCGACCAGAGGCTAACAGAATATAAAGATCCACAACATTTTGAAATCCAAGAAATCCACAGATGCCAAACGGGTTGATCCAGGAACTTCATTGCAGGGTGGACTGCCGCTGTCCACCTGCAGTCAGGGATTCCTCCCACTTCATCTCTAAGTCACTGGTAGCAGAGATTCATTTTTATAGCCAACTTTCCTCCATCTCCAGCACAGCATGGAGGTGAGACTGAGCCCCAAGTGCAGACTTAACTGAACAGTGACACACAAGACAAATAAACACAAGCAACCATTCTGCAGATTCTTCAGATTTCAGAGGCAGCTCAGGAGGTTTTTTTGGGACAGATTTTCAACTAACAAGCTGGACTGGTTTAGTGAATTTTGCTATCTATCTCTGAACCTTAAGGAACTTAATTAATATGTTTTCATTTCCAGTGACTATATTGTATGTGTATAAACTGGTTCTGTCCCTGCTCTGCAGTTGATCCTACTGATGATGGAGTGGGTTGGATTTTTAAATGATGTGTAAGTACTTGTGTGCTTTCTCTGCTCTCGTTTATGTGCTTTTCATGACTTGCATTATAGACATGGCTGATAGACAGATGTAAATGTTATTAAATCTTTTGTATTTTGGAGGCTTTGTGAAAGGTTTCTTTGTTTTCAAATAATTCTCTTAACCACCAAAAATACATGACAATGTCTTGGGAATGCTTTCTTTTCCTATTGAGTTTTCTGATGAAAAGGTTTTTCCTTTATACTGATAGCTTTTCATCAGAATAAAAGTATCATGCAAGACGGTAGACAGAAGAGCTGTACATTCACAGCAACAATGCAGAGAAACTTCTTGGGTGTATGTGCACAAGCAGTTCTGAGCATTCATTGTGTGTCTTCTTGTAGACTGTTGTGTATGCGCTGGTGGTGTGTGTGTGTGTGTGTGTGTGTGTGTGTGTGTGTGTGTGTTGACCTTATTTTGCTAAATCAGAACTGGAAGTCACCCAGTCCTTGATTACCTGTCAAAGTTGCAGCTACTTTACTGCTTTTGGTATTTGACATAAATTTTAATGTTTTTGCTTCACTCCATCCTCTTCTCATTGCTCAGGATTTCACCAGAAATGTGGCAGAGGATAAGCCTTTTCATACAGACAGCACTTAATCAGCCCATGCCACTTGCTGGCTTACTTTTTTTTTATTGATTTTAAATTTAAACACTGCTCTGATGCCAAATTGTGCACCTACTCAGATACAGCTGGCTAGACCGGAGGAAGCCACAAAACACCAAGACACACATTTCAACCATGACAGTGCCTGACTTGAAAATACTGTGAAAACAGAAGCCCGGTCTACCCCAGACAAGGGTGGCATCTGCTGGATCTTTAAGGCTTTCCCTGGGAGCACAAGGGAAAGGGGATTAGAGCCAATGACAGAGGTTCAGAGAGTGAAGACATAAAACTTGTCCATCTCTGTAGGTCTGGGTTTCTTGGGCTAGGAAAACATTCCGGAAGGCTGTTCTTACCACTGTGTACCAGCCTTGCAGGTATTCTAAGTTGGACTGCCTCATGAGATTAACTTAGTTGAGAAAATCCTTTTTTCTCGGTGCCCCTCCTTTCGCTTTGTGCTTAGCCCTACATTCCTTCTTCTAGAATCTACAACACTCTTGGTCCTCACACGCTTCCTGCCTTCCTTAGAGTTCTCACTTCATAATCAAAACACCTCTGTTCACACACACACACACACACACACACACACACACACACATATACATTGTAAAATAGACCAACTAAGTAATCCCTTAATGGAATTTAAAGCCAAATGAGTAAGAGTGGGAACATCAGGTGGTTAGAAAAGGAAGACCAGATGCCAGATTTGAAGCAGAGGAAGTCCAGAAAGGAAGATGACTTGTCAAATAAGATCAGCTGTGATTTAAAAAAAAAATGTGCACAAAATGTTCTGTAAACATGGGACCAGAGTTAGTTGTTGTGTCTTGGCAGGGTGAGGAGGTAGGCAGAAGAAATGCCAAAAAGGCATTTCCTTGGGATATGTTTTCTTTCTGATTAGGTTAAGTCACAAATATAATATGTACTTCTTATAACAAGGTAAATAATATGGAAAAAGTATTAATATTTGATAATGACTCCTTTTGAGATACCCATGGTCTCATGATAAAGAGTGGGCCAAGATGTATTGTTTGTGTGTGAGTATCTGTATAAATGTTGGACTGTTTATCTGCCTACCAATATTACCCAGTAAAAATGCAAGGGGCAAAGAAGTATTATTCACTCACTTTGGCATATGAAGTAAACATAAGATAAACACATTATACATTCACATGCTTATTTCATAAAAGAAACATTAGAACTAACTGTAGACCATAAGATTATCAAGTGGGTGGGTAGAAATAGTGTGGAGGGTATCAACATTCTAAAATGTCTCTGTGTATACATTTTACATATTCAAAAGTAAATGCAAATATTGGAAAAGGTAAATGCCCCCTGATCTGAAAATAAGTAACCTAATTGTACCACAAGTTAATGACATAAATACACCAATAAGCTAATTTTGAACATGTATTGTTTAGCTATATCCCAAATTACAGCATAATCTCAATGCTAAAAAAAGAAATCTATAGAGAAATCTAGAAGCCTGTGGTAGATCACTTCTCGGGGCCCCAGATGTGATTGTGATCACTGTATTTGTAGGCATATAATAGGGTGGTGGAGCCAAGTTTACCAAGGTTCTTGGAAGCCAGAAAGTTTAGGATGAGACAAAAAAGTCAAACTGTGGGAACATTTGGGATGCAGTATATTGCCCTCCAGGACTCCTCTAACGTAGTCCCTGGAACCTGGAAATATGTCATGTAACAAGGGAATGGAGGTAGATGTATGGTACAAATTTTCAGATGAAACCAGTATCCTCAATTTTCTGATCAGGTTCAATTTAATCATGTGAGTTCTTCATGAAAGAAAACATTTAAGCTGTGGCCACAGCAAGAGCCATGTTTACAGAGATGCAAAATCCCTGGCCTTGAAGATGGAGGAAGGGCCAAGAGCCATGGAGTATGTGGCTTCTGGAGCTGTCTAGAGTTAGCTTCTGGAAGCTGGAAAGGCAAAACACAGTGTTTTTTGTTGGTCCTTCAGGAAAAAAATGTATTCTAATTGTAGTGCAGTTGAAATCTGTAGCTAACCTCTGACAAAAACAGGAAGATAGTATATTTGTATGGCTTAAAGTCACTTAGGTCTGAAGCTACCCTGGAAAACTGAAGGAGTGGGAGAGGAAAAGGGAAGTGGATGGGCATCTATAAGAATCCATGATTTCAGAATAGATGCATGTGAGAGTATGGAGGAATCTCAACATACTATACATAACTGGAGCTCCTTGAAGGAACAGCCAATTCATGTGGTAGCATAGAAAACAAAAAATCAGAGACATCTTGTCATGCCAGAGATCATGAAAAGGACACATAAAAGAGAGAGTGCACTCTAGGACCAAATGTAACATAAATTCAAATAGCAACAGGAATAATAATTGTTTGTTAGAGGCATTGAATAAAACAATACTTCTAAAACATACAAATAAATGCAAAGGAGGAGAATAATCTTGGGAAGTAACCAGTGATATCGAAGGAATGAGGAAGCCAGGAGGTAACACACACCAATGTCAGGTGAATCTTCACCAAGAAAGAGAACTGTCACACAAACAGGTCATCACTGAGTTCATTCCTAATGATATGGAGCGGCATATACTTTTTGAATGTGGCCCACACACTGGTCATGCTACGAACTAAAGACTTCATGCTAGTAAAGGTATGCATGATTATCACGAGCCTGTGAATGTGATGCTAGAAAATACATCCAGCATCACATATGCTTACCACGATATTAGATCTGAATCAAACCACAAGGAAACAAGAAGAAGAAAAACCTGTTCAATGTGGTTCATTATAAATCAAACTTACTTGGACTTGAAAGAAAGAATGAATGAATGAGGAGATAAAGAGAAAGAGGAAGAAAGAAAATAAAGAGGTGAAAGGAAAGAGGAAGAAAAAGAAAGATCTCACAAAAAAAGAAAGACCTAAAAGACAGACTGACAGAATGACTTCGTCATGAAAGTGTCTTGTGAGTTTGAGGCCTTGCGTTTATATTCACAGAACCATGTAAAAAGTCAGGTGTGGTGGTACATGACTGGAATCTCAGCTATGCTAAAAGATGGGAGGCAGTAAATCTGTGGATCTGGCCAGCTACTCTAGCCCACTGATAAAGCTATGGCCTAGGACAGGGGTTGAGAAGGTTTAATGATAAAGCGTCTATCATGTAAGCAGCTCACACAAAAGCCAAGTACGCTATATATTTGTAATCCCACATATGTAACCCAGGACTGGGGTGGGAGGCAGAGACAGGTGGCTCTCTGGATTTGCTGGTCTCAAATGAGATGGGCAGTAAGAGAGTAGGATACCCAGCGTCAACCTCTGGCCTTTACGTACACGTGTTATGTATAGCAGTGCACAAGAGGAAGAGGATGATGAATAATATCTAAGGTCGTCATTTGCCTTGCACATGCCTGTGAACTTGCGTACACTTGTGCACCCATACAAACAAACACACATATGTAAATCTTGAATGTCACAAAAATGAGGTGGGAGGGGTGTTCTGATGCAGTGGTTCTTGGGTTTCATCAGAACCACCAGGAGTGTTTTCTGAACACAGACTGCTGGGTCTGGTCCAGAGTCCCTCTTTAGTGAATATGAGCAGAACACCGGCGTTTTCATCTTTGATAAAGCTTTCCGGTGCTGCTAATGATGGCAATTCCCAGGGTAACACCTCAGGAACCACTGCCCTATATTTAAGAAGACTTGATAGATTTAAGCATGTAAACCGTGACTAGGTTCCAGATGACAAGGGACTCATGGACAAGAGTGAGAAAGCTGGCATGTGGGCTGGATAATTAGGTTAGGACTTTGAAGCTGTGTTAATTTTCATATGTTAACTAATAA
Source organism: Sigmodon hispidus (assembly GCA_004025045.1). NCBI lineage: Eukaryota > Metazoa > Chordata > Mammalia > Rodentia > Cricetidae > Sigmodon > Sigmodon hispidus. Next base: position 79,698 of record PVIH01004806.1, read on the forward strand.
GATTTCACAGAAGCACATTCGTATTCACAGGAGATTCTGACTGAGGTGTTTAAGAAAGAAGTGTCATGGTGTCTGCAATTTTTTAAGTATCTTATTAAAATGAGTATGTATACACATGCAGACTCACAACAATAGCGAATGTACCAAAATGCCAAAGTAGAGTCAAGTAACGAGTGTATAGTAGTTGAATGTACTATCCTTTCAAACTTCCCAGTTACAATTTTGTACAGAAAGGTTGTAATGATAGTCCTGGTTCATGATGCTCTTCACTCAAGGACCCCAGGAACAGTTGCTAACATTGTGTAAAACGTCTTCGCCTTCCTTCCTGACCCTCTCAGTTGTTCAATTTAAGTATCTTAATCTAACAATGCTTGAGATCCTTTCAGACCAATGCCTTTTTTGTATACAACCATTAGTTGTTCAAATATTGTTGACATGGAGAAACCATCACTTCTTCCCTACACCAACACTGTCTCTCCCCCTCTCTCTTTTTCTCTCTCTTCACCTCCTTCTACCTCTTCCCTCAAATGTAAGCTCCTGTTTAATTTAGACTACAGGATGCCTGACTAGAGCAGGTACATTCTAGTCCTTGGGTCATGCCTTCTCACATCATTCATGTAATTACTGAGGCCCTTCTATGTCTTTAAAGAGGACAAGGATGTTGCCATGACTAGGTCTCAGCTCCAGGACACAACAACCCAGGATCAGAGGGCAGGCAATGTACAAGCACTCAACATTACAGTGGACAAGTATCTGTTATCAACTCAGACATGAGTGTGATGAAGGCGGTAAGATAGGACAGGATGAAAGAACTAAAAACAGCCAAAAAAACCTTGATGCTCTTATTAACTGCATTGTAAGCTAGGCTTATGATTGGCAGGCCACAAGACGCACATGAAGGTCAGTAGTCAGGCCTGAAGTGCACGGTAGCTCTTACCTGTCACCCCTTAGGTCACTTACAGGAAACTAACTATTGCTTATGTGTTATCTTTGCCAAATGACAACATCTGGGTATCTATCCTGAAGGTTTATAATATTTTTTTTCCAGAAGCAATTTTGGAGCTGTCTTATATAAATAAGGGTAATATTAGCTGTTGTGGCAAATTAGCTGTACCACCTGACGCCTAACGTGACAGTTGTCTCCATTTTTCTCATTCCCAAGAGCAGGGCAGGCAGCTGCCTCTGTGTCTTGACTTCTGTGGGTTTTTTTTGTTTGGTTGGTTTTTTTGTCTCTTAACCAGGCCTCTTGTGGACACCCGGCAGTGAAAAGAGAAAGAACATGAAAGATACTTCTCAAAATCCTGGCTCACCTGTCCACTCACAGCCCTTCTACCTACATTGCTTAGATTTAAACACATTCCTCCTGGTAGAATTCTATGAAACCTAAGTCACTACCCCTAAAAAGAGAAAGAAAATAATGTGGATTCTGGTGAGCAAAAGCTTTCTTTGCTACAATGACTGAAATGAGTTTTTCTTCCTGTTCTGCCTTATCCTGGGTAAATAGAAGGGTATCAAAGGTAATTTATGAAAATTAATATTTATTAAATATCTGTCATGGTCATTTATCTGCCACACTACTAAATGAAGTTTTGACCTCTTTAGCAAAACTCACAGAGCCTGGTAGAAATGAATTACTTTGGATTCACAGGTTGTATTAAGGAGTGAATGAGCATCTTCAGAATCCAGGCTCTGTGAGAGTGACAGCAAGTATCATGTGTCCATCACAGCCTGTTAAGTCTCAACCACATATTCCAACACAGCAAATAATGAATATATGTAAAGTATTGACATTTAATAAAAATGTGTGTCCACGCATGCGTGTGTGAGTGTGTGTGTGTGTGTGTGTGTGTGTGTGTATGTGTGTGTGTGTGTGCTGAGTGCAGGTGTCCTTGGAGGCCAGAAGAGGGTGTCGCATCCCCTGGAGGTCAAGTTGAAGTCTATTATGAGCTGATCAACCTAGGTGTTGGGAACTGAACTCTAGTTCTTTTAGAAGAGCAGCAATCACTCTTGACTGTGAAATCTTTTCTCTTGCCCCAGATTGATACCTTTGAAACTCCAAATAATACTTTGTTCCTTTTAATTGACCATACCCATTTAATGAGCATATTCTTGACACTAAAAACCTTAATGACAGTTGCACTAGAAAACTTCTGAGCTTCCAGGCTTTACCTAAACACTCATGAATACTTAAATCACTGATACTGTCATGAAGCCTTTTAAGTTTTACCTTAGGATCAGAGAGTAGTAAGCCAATCAATTAAATAGCACCTATTTTTAAAACAGAAGTCACTAGGTACTTTTAAATGAAAATTGAGAACAGAGGCTCTAACTTCCAAAGCTCTTCCATTAATTAATTAAAGCAATGAATCTGCAAAGCTGGTAGATGTGAATAGATGTTCTTAGAAGCCAGCATGGGTGTGCAAAGTGACAAAAACCAACATCCACATCCTCTGCAGAGCAAGCACAGACCCAGCTCTTCTACCACAGAGCTCTAGAGTAGTGCTGTCCAACCTTTCTAATGCTGCAACCCTTTAACACACCTATGGTGGCCCCCAACCATAAAATTATTTCATTGCTGCTTCATAACTGTAGTTTTGCTACTGTTATGAATAGTAATGTAAATAGCTAATATGTGATCACAAAGAATTGGCAACCTAGAGGTTGAGAACCCAGTGCTCTAGATTCATTCATTCATTCTAGGTTGAGGCAGGGGTGTTTATGAATTGCTACAAAGACTATTTCTCACCAGATAGCAAAAGGCCAGGGAACCCAGTTCACTTTGGTTAGAGAATATTAAGGTAGCCTGATAAAGAAAACACACTCAAGGGAAAATTGATAGTGGTTACAATCAGTTAACTTTAGTAACAATTCTACAGCCTCCTCATTGGCACTGCCACCCAGGTGTTCTGATCCCTATGCTGTCTCCTCCCCCTGGCTATCCTCTCCACCAACAAGTGACTTTCCCTGGCTTATGGTTAGAGTATTCACACCTGTTTCAAGGACCATCCACTCCTTCTTTGGAGAAGATGTTCATTTAGTGTTAGAACTATGAAAAGAGCAGTTTAAATGAAGGAAAAGTTTAAATATTAGAGACCTACCACAGAGCTGTAATAACCCTAAGTCTACTCTGCAATAAGGTAATACCAGAAGCATCAGCCACCACTGAGAAACACAAAAACAGCAGGACTGTGGCCTCTAAAGCAAGTGAAGTGTTTAACTTCCCTCTTTAGACGGCTGGTCCCTTGATTAAAGCAATGAAAGCCTCAAGTGAGTTTTCTCACGGCACTAGACGTTGAAGAGGCTTGGTCCCCCACATATGTCTATCAGGTAACTCAGGTGACAGCATTCTCCTATGTCACTTATCTTTTAAGTCCCATTCAAATGCCCTTTTATCTTAAATGCATTCCCCCCAGCTTCTCCTGGCCACTATTTCTCTCCTTACTCTCTCCCCAAGTTCTGCCCATTGCAGGTCCACACACACATACCCCACAGCAGCCTAGCCAAGCATTTTATCATCGCTTTCATTTATAGAAAATTTCTTTGCACCCAGGGATACTTTCTTGCTCAGTTTTGAGCCTACAGTCCTTACCATTGATTCTAAATCCAGAATGTGGTTAAAACATCTGCTGGCATGTAAAAAAATGGAATGTTGAGCACATGACACTTCTTTATCTAACAGAAGGCCTAAGATATCAGGAGAAAAATTTGTCATCAAGTTGTGAAAACTCCATTTGTTATCCACTGGCCACAGTGATTAAAAGGAAGGGTCCAAAAGAAGTGAATTTTGCATTTTAAAATAAAAACTAAGGCACTAAAATAGAAATAAATATTCATTATCTTTTAAGAAACTGAATTCATAGCTTAATTATGGCCCACAAAGATGCCACCAGACCAAAGAGCAAATCCAACTAGAGACTTAGCAAAAAAAATAATTTTAAATCTAGAAAATCCTTTTTTTACATTGAGGATTGAAAAGGAGAATTATTCACTCAATTATTTTATGAGCTCAGCACATATACTGACATCCAAACCAGAGAGATATAATACTAAAAACTATGGTACAGCTTACCCCAAAAACCTATGTGTTACATTTGAACAAAATAGTAATGCAGAGGATATAGCAGTATTTAAAAACATAAAACAACTAAACCTCAGATAAAGTTTATCTGAGGAATGCAAGGTTGGTTCATACTCAGAAGTGAATATAACCTCATATACTAACAGAATAAGAAAATACAATCAGGACAAATTTCAGCATCCAGTCACTGAAGACAAAGCTCCTCTGTATACAGGACAGAATCTAACCAACCTCAGAATATCCTTGAGTTGATGAAAGTCACTCCAACACACCTATAACAAACATACCAGATAGTAAAAGATGGTGTGCTTTCTCTTCACCAAGTACTGGATGGGAAGCCCACTTTTAACTCCTGCTGTTCAGATTATGGATTCCCAGCCTCCCATCTTGAATTTTTCAGTGTCATGTGTTATAGAAGGCTTGTCATTCACTTTTAGGCAGGGAATTGTGTTCCTAAGACCTTCAGCACCCATGCTGGACTCTCATAGGGGAAGAACTCTTGACATAGCCTCCTTGACATAGCCCCAAGGTCCTGATAAGGTGGAGACACACTGGACAGGATCCCACCGTGGTCACGGATGGGGAAGGAATGTAGCTAAAGGGTATAATAAATCTATAGGCCATCTGAATGTTCCCATTAAGAAAGAAATTTATCCATCCTAAGGGTTCTTTTTGTAAAGATCTCTTCTGCATCAGGCTTGTGCCTGGAGACCAAGGCAGAAGACTGATCAAGACCCCCCAAACATAGCTATGTTGGATGCTACAGCCCTCAACAGTACCAGCTACTTACTTAATTATTCTGTGTACAGGACTCTTCAATAGCATCATCTCACTTACTCTCTAGGCCTGCTAGGTAGTTTTCATTACCCTCAGCACTCGGTTAAGAAAGCAGTGTGTATTCAAGTAGACAAAATATTACAGGAAAACTTGTGGTTGATTTTCAGTTACTCTCATTCCCAATTTTGTGTTGTTTTCTTTATACCAAAGGCCATTTGGGGGATCTATGGTCTGTAGAAGGCTGCAAAGTGCAGTATTCTTTTGACTCTTGGCTTTTTAAGAGGGCTGTGCTTCATGTTGTGATGAAATGTTCAACGTGCACTTTCCAGCTTCAAAGACAAATCTTATTTTAAAAGAGAATGTTCCAGTGAGACCTTTACACAGCAACATTTAGCAGTGTCCTCTTCATCCACCTACCCATCATGGCTCACTTTATTGTGTCCTATGTGTTAGCGATGGGAAATAATAATATGGCTCATCTCATCCCTTGATCCATCTAAACATCTTTGGGGGCAGCTCATGGTATTTTGCCCTTTCTTTTAAAGATTGCCTATAAAATTGAAATATCTAAAATAAAATGCAATTTCATGAAGTTATGGGAGTAGTGTTTCCATTCTCCCTGGGGACCACAAAATCAGTTGACTATGCAGTTTATGAAAATCCTTGTCCAAAGCTTTTATTCCTTCTTCCTGTTGCTTGTGGTACACAAATCCATCACAACCCCTCCTTTGATATACTGTGAGAATGAACAGAAAAGCAGCCCCGTATACCGTAGAAATGAAAGGGGAAATGCACCCATGAAATCTCAACAACACAGTTGCCTAAACAAGCAGGCAAGACACCATGAGTTGCCATGCCAATGTGGAGGGGAGACATTTCTAAGTCCCGCCCATAGATGATGAGCTACAGGTGGGCACAAACTGGTAATCAGTTTTTTCCATGGATGACCTTCCTCATAGGTTATTTAGTCTAAAGCAGTCAGCCTTGGACATGTATGCATATGAGTAATGCTAACGGGCTTCAATGGGTTGTATTTCCATGTGTATGTGCCACACACTCACATTCACACATACCTGGAAAAATAATAAACAAGAGGTCATGAATTTGTAAAAGGAGCACAGGAATTATGGGAGGAAGGAGTTATGGAGATAAAGGGCTTATGTATGAACTTCTCAAAAAGTTTTTTTTTAAAGCCAAGGATGTATCTAAAATTCAGTTGTTTAGTGAATCTTCCTACATGAAGGAAAACAGAGTTTTCTGGGAGATTTATGTGAGACACCCATGCCATTTGCTTTTGAAAGTCCATCTACCGCCAAACACAGGCCCTCTCATGGCCTCTCTGCTTTTGTAGGCTGGGACATACTCTTCAATTTTGTGGGAAGTAACTTCACCTTCCTGGTCAGCCTTCAGGCTCGGCTTTTATAGACCTTGTCTTCAGAAAATAATGAAAATCAAAGCAACAAAGTCAAACTTGTCTTTAAACCTCTTCACTCAGGAACCTCGATGCTACTGTAGAATAAGTGGCCTCAGACATAAATGGCCTGCTTCCATCTGAGGTGACAGAGCTTTCCAAATAAGTGGCATGCTACTCAAAGTATCTTGTTGCACAGGCCAAGGTGCCCTGCCAGGACCTAAGGAGAGGTAGGTAGAAATTAGGAGGCAGAGACACTTGTATCTGAGAAACCTGTGGCCCTGTGTCACATTGCTGGATAATTAAGGATCTAGAACTCTCTCTGTGAGGCTAGTCTAGTACCCTGCAGCAGAATCTGATTCCTAATATTGCACATGTCTATTTTTAACAAGATTTTCATAATGCTTTTTAGCATACTAAAGTCAGAGAAGCAAAGTCATGGCTTCAGGAGTGAGGTAACTCAGGTTCAGACTCATGAGTCTGGGTATCTGCGCTTATGAAAAGAGGAGAAAGGACCTGTCTAACTCCCATAATTAGAAAGATGTTGCCTACAAGGGCCTTGGCAGTGACTGGTGTCCTGAGTACTTGAGACCTCTAGCTTTAGTACGTCTCTCTAAAGCCTTCTGTAATCATAAGATCACATCATCTGCTACAACTCTCTAAAAGCCGTGAATTTTCATTAAGCCTATTCAGGAAGAGAGAAATAGAACCGCAAAGGCAGCAGAGGAGTCCTAGAGCAAATGGTACTCAGAAAACACTAAGTACAAGGATGGTGGAAAGGCATGTGGCACTGGCATTGGATTAAGAATTTCCTAGGGGTTTCTATGGTGCCATTGATATAGCAACCTTTGTTACAATTAACCTACTGCAGAGTGTCAGATTCAGAATTAAAATCTCTACAGAGAACCCAAGTCCTGGTACATGTACTGTCCTTATCCCAACACAGGGCCCTGTGATGCTGAGCTCAGTGATACAATCTTGTCATCTGCCCTTTCCTACACCATAGAATGAGGAGAGAAAGACTGTAACACAGCTATAGTCACACTGGCAGCACAGACTAACTTGAAGATGGGAGCATTCTGCTGGCAGATAGAACAGAGTTTAAAGAGGCATGGGGGTTGGGAAGATGCCTACACAGTCAAAGGTGCTCTCTAATTTTGCAGAGGTCCTGGGTTAGGTTCCCAGAACCCACTTGATGACTCATAGCTGCCTATCATCCCATCCTGAGGGAATCTGAGGCCCTCTTCTGAGCTCCACGAGATCCTTTACACAAGTGGTGCACACTTGGGCATGAGCACACACATATAATAAAAATAAATTTAAATTTTAAAAATCCTATTTTTAAGAATCAGAGGCTTGGCTTTTAATATTTTCAAAACATTCTCAAAGTGCCTGTATCTTCAATTCATGTTATATGTTTATTTGGGGCATTAATTAATTATAGCTGAAAATTCTGTATATCATGCATGTCAACAAGACCAAATGCACTGTCTGTCAGCCATCAGAACAGCCCTGAGATGCAGGCAGACAGTGCTAGTCCCCAGGTGGGGACTCAGAATCAGAAGCTGGGAGCATCGTCACTGTTACAAAGCTCATGAGTGTGGGTCTAGAATGGGATGGATTTTCACTTGATGTCTCCAAAACAGAGTGGGACCTTGCTGGATATTGTGAAGGAATGCCAAGAGAGAAAATAACATGTAAAGTGAGAAACATATGGATGATTGAGAAGAGATTATTTACTAAAGAATTCTATTAGAGAGCAACTTACTTATACAGACTAACACAAACACAATTGCAGAGTTGCTGGAAAGCTGTGGACGGATTCACACTGCTTTACACGGGTCTTCTTCATTATCCAAGAGAGCTCACCAGGCAGGCCGGAGTAAGTTTTTCCAGATCTTAAGCTAACTAAAAGGCTGAACCCTAAGAGCTTGTATCTCAAGGCCATAGGGGGAAGAATATGTGATCCCCACTACAAATGTGGATCTGACATCCTGACATTCACACTGCTTATGTATACAGAGTAGAACACAGCAAATGTGAACGGTGGTGACACTCATTATCAATGGCAACTGAGGACCAGATACTGTACCAAGCACTTACTCCTCTCCACACAGATGCTCTAGAAGCCATTGTTGCCATCTGAAACTTGGAAACAGGGCTGGATCCAGCAGACCAGAGCTGGGGAGCCAACACTGCATCTGCAAAATGTGAATCCAGAGCCCACTTTCTAATATTTTGCAGAGATGATGTTAGTATTGACTAAGAAATGATGAGTAGCAATTACACATGGTATGTCCCATACTCTTGCCAAAGAGGCAGACTCAGTGTGTCCAGTGACTTGAGGTGGCAGCATGTCTACTAGGAATTGGAATATACTATACTGTTGTCCTTTACCATGGGACCAGGATGACAGCTAAGAGAACAGACATTATATAAAAGACATAGAGTGGAAACAGCCAAAGGTACTTCAAATCCCAGCTCAATTACTCTGTAGTGAGGAGTAATTCATATTTTTCTATAATAAGATGATCACAATAATAATATGTTGGTGTACATGAAGTGTCTTACATCATATATTTTTTGTATGAACACAAAGACATGCTTGATTTTATCCTGCATAAATAATGGGTGGGATGTCTCATATCCTCCTCCTCTTCGGTAAGATCAAGAAAGCAGAAATAGTCAATTCTTCAGTCTCTCAGTGATATGGCTGTGGGGGTAGTGACAAATAGACACACATATTTAGGAAGTTGTCCATCAAAAACATTTTTTAAACAATGTCTTACAGGGAAAATATATTCCCTCCTCATTCTGCCCAAGATGCTGTAATGATATGAAGAATGGTAGTGGCCACTTTCAGAACATGAAGGTAGAAATCACATGTGGAGCATAATGAAATGAAAGAGACAGAATGCTTTTGGGTGCTGCTGCTGAGCTCTTTCCGGGCCTGAGTGGTGCTAGGCTGCTTTCTCCCATTATTTTATGGGTGGAAAGTAACAACTACATATCCCACACACTTTCATCACCATTTGGTCCCTGTGCTTCTTCAGGGAAGACATGTATCTGAGAACCATAGCACCTAGTCCTTTGGACCACATAGACAATGCTAAGTTTTGAAAGGTGGATGCCATTTTCTATGAGAAGCTTCATGATATCAGATTTAGATGGGGAAGTATGACCCTCATCCTTCTGGCCTTTAGTTGGGGAGTTAACTGGTTATGGACTGGAATAGAATACTGATTAGGTCACTTAGTGATATTTTATCATTAGTGACTAGCAGAGGGGCAGGAGAGGGGTGAGTACATTATAGTGGATAATGGAAATTAAAGTACTAGATTCAAGAGCATGAAATGCTGTGTTTACTGACAGCCATGACTAATGAGCATTTAACTTCTGGACCTTGTTTATTGTTTGTTTGTTTTGCCCCTGTAAGATAGGGTATGGACAACAACATTGACCATCTTTAGCTACAATGAAGATAACAATAAATAAAATAACTATCAGGACAGCTGGGAATCAGAATACATGGTCAAAACCCACCTGTGTTTTAAAGGCAATAAGAAACAATGGCTTTCCACCCATCTAACTGCCCTTTCTAAGACCCAACTGTGCTTCAGGTCTTGGGGACCCAGCAACCAAGAGAACAGCCATGCTCTCACCTCTTACCTTTGCTGTGCTCCTTCACTTCCCAGGGTAGAAACAAACTGAGCAAAAAGGCAAGCCACGCCCCAAAGACAGTGGAAGGAGCTTCAGAGAAAGAAAGAAAGAAAGAAAGAAAGAAAGAAAGAAAGAAAGAAAGAAAGAGCAATCCAGACAAGATCAGAAACTGGGGGTCGGCCTGAGGTGAGTATCAGGAAGCACGATCTCGATCTCGTTGTTAACAGTAAGCCATGATTTCACTACCAAATCTCCCCGCAGTGTGCTTATAGGACAATAAAGGGCCAGGGAACACACCATCTTTTGACTCACTAGTTTAATGTCACATAATTCTGACCTCCTCCGACTCTAAGGTCTATGAAAACATAAATTCTAGTTATTTTTTTAAAACTGAAGTTAATACTTTCAAGGGTTAACTCTGCCATGTGGTTGTCAGCTCCATCTTGCACCGTCACGCAGCCACACCTCGGTATCTCCTGAATGACTTTCCTCCGAGTGATGCCATTGAGTGCCCTGACATGGAATTACAGCTAAGGCAACTGCCTGTAGAGCAACATCAAAACAAGGTGTCTATTGTCTAACACATTTCTATTTATTTCTACAAAACGTACGCCATGTTTCCAGGTCCTATTGCTTATACAGTGGTGACATATTTGGCTTGGTTTATTTGGGGAAGGGGAGTTATCAAAAGCTGAATGTGTTCTTTTTATTTTTTAACTTATTTTATTTATTTATTTGGCGGTCAGATGAAGCCATCGCTGGCCTAGTTTGCATCTGCCAGGAGAGTTGGCACTGTGACTGGCCAAGCCCCCTTTCCCTCCGTGGATTCTGACCAGACTCACAGCGGTACTACAAAATATAGACTTGAAAAGTAATTAAGATATAAGTATTCCAGAAGAGAACACATGGTTATTTAAAGCCATTGGACAGCTTTCAAAAGGAAAGATCTATGAAATCCAAGGGCTGAGAGCCATCACGCTGCTCCCCTCCACTTCTCACATTAAGAATAGAGACTAATTATAAATCTCCAGCAAATATGACCTGGTAAAGAGTTTTCAAACAAAAGCCTGCACCAAACAGGATATCTGGCAGATCTGGGTACTTGTTTTCACTAATAACCATTAAAGCTGTTCCTAGTAAAGCCTTTTACAGCAGCATTAGAAATATCAGGGTTTACGTTTTTCCTTAATGAATTGCTGCATAGTGTTACCACTGCACCATGGTCTCCCAGCGGCTCCCGATCCTTGCTTTGTCTCCGTGGTGCCTCTTTTCCCCTTTAACATTTCATTTCCAATGACACGTCAGCCGTCTTTCACCAACCTCAAAGGAAAGTTGAATGCGGGGCTCACAAAGTTAAGCTGACATTTGCTCCCTTCCAATAAAAAATATTTAGTCCATTAAACATAAATACCTGTCATTATGATACATGGAGTGGGTGCAAGCCTCCCGGTTCCCTCTGATGTTTATTACATCCAAGCAACTGCAGTGCCTGCATGTTTTCAACTTTAGTGTATTGATTAAACTTTTAAATGGCTGCCATATAACCCAGGGACAGCGGGAAGATTAATTTGCGTCAATGTTCATCTGTAATTCATTAGCCATTTATTCTTTACAACCACATGGGCTATCAAGAGAATGCAGGCCATTTTTCACTCGGCACAGGCTGAGAACAGATTCTGAAATTTGTGCTGCATACAAATAAGTTCCCGGGGTCTGGCCAGTTAAACTGCTTGGCTTTTCAAAAGTTAAGGAGTGGAGGAGTGGGGGAGGGCTGTGGAGACTTCTAGGGAGGGGAGCAGGCATCTTCCGGGTGCTTGGGGGTTTTGCTTCGTTTGTCCTCGGCTCTTCTATCCGTGGACAGTGGTTTTTTTTTCTTTCGATGGGATTAAAATAACGGAAACTTGTGTCTGAGCAGAGGCAATAAATAACGCAGTTGCTCCCTTCCCCATCCTTCCCTTCCCACCCCTACCTAACGTCTCCTAAAGTGCTGCTCCTGGCAGAAAGCCCCAGCCAGTGGCAATGAAGCTGAAAAGTGTGTAGCCTAGAGGAGCCTGGAGCTGTCAAGTCACGGACAGTGGCATTTGAACCAGCTCTTCCCCAAACAGTGGAATTTCAACCCTGCCTGGAGCTGGGATGATGCCCAGCTAAATAGTGAGTTTCCTGAGGGAAGAGGTAAGCCATCTGGCTACTCCATGTGCCCTCCTGACCCCCTTGGCAGAAAACAAACTGTGTAGAAAAGGCATATACAGAACAAGTGTACCCACGAAAGGCCCTTTCACACAAGGTGCTCTGGGGAGAGATGGAAATAGCGTCGTGTGCTCAGCTCAGGGCTGGGGGAGAAGAAGGCACAGAAGGGGAGTTGTTCCTCACGGGATAAATAATTAAAGCAGTCATCTTGCAGCCCTGACTTCAGTGTGGCCCATCACTGTAACAGTGAACAACCAAGAAATCAATGGTCAGGAGGATGTGTGCATGCATGCGTGTGCTTGTGAGCGTGTGTGTGTGTGTGTGTGTGTGTGTGTGTGTGACTGTAAGTATGTGTGTTGGGAGGGAGCTGGCTTGCAGGAGAGAAAAAGCCAGGGTGCAGATGCTTAGTAAGACAGCTGTCTGGTCTGTGGTGCCCTCAAAAGTCAAAGGTACCCGGCATATTGACAACCTTTAGTAATAATACTTGAAAAAAAAAAATCCAGAATAGAGGAAGGCTTGGGAGAGGCTGTAAATTGTTTGTTTGTACTCTAACTGTGCAGGCTGCTACCAATCAAGGCAAAAAGGGAACCTGTCACAAAAGTACCCATCTGAACCTATCTTTGTCCTAGCCCACACCAGGATTCACCAGCACCAAAAGTCAGAATATAGGGCTCCTTTCCGGCCCTCCAAGGACATGGGGTGGTATGACCCATCATCCATCTTATGGGTGTATAGCCAAGAATTCAATAGAATATGTACATGGTAGAAAATCTGCACTAGAGAATGTGGAAATCCCTAGACTCTTCCTGGTCCTGGCCCTGGCCCTGGCCCTAAGATACAGAATGTACACCAACTTCAGTCCTGTAGTAAATGGTATACTTGTATCAGATGACTCAATAAATATTTGTATAGTGAACCACCCCTACAACCTAAACAGAAAGATTCATTTATTTCACTCTTCAGCAGACACCTATGGGCTGTCTACTTGCCAGCACTGCTCTAGACCTGGGATAAAGTGTGAGAACAAAGGGGAGCTGTAGACTCTTGTCAACATTTCCAGATGTTTACTTTTACTTATCTCCCAGGGGACTATGGGGCTTTCTAGACCCCTAAGACCATTAGAAGACCAGGGCTTTGCTCTCTGTCTGTTCATTCTCTAGGCAAATCCTTAAGGTGACAGTGTTTAAACAGTTTATGCCTTGGTATTTATTTGGGTGAGAACTAGAATGAATGGGTCTGAACTTCTCAAAAAGGCCCTCATACACTTAAAGAACTTTCAGATGTCATGATGCCATGGAAAAAGCCTACTCTCTGGGCGGCGGTAGGGTTGCATAGGCTTTGTTTGGTGAGTTGGGGTTCAGAAGTCTGCTCCTTGCTCATAATTGACCATGGGTCTGAGAAACACAAAGGAGATCTGAGAACATTCCAATCATTCAATCAAATAGTGGGCACAGTTACATCAATCTGCTATACTCTTGTAGGGAGGGTATATTAACAGATATAACAGTGATTCTCAACCAAGGACTCTGAATTCACACAAACACCTTCCCATCCTTTTGCAGATACAAAATGAACACATGAGAGGTAACATAAGTGAAAGGGAATTAGAAACAATTGTTCAATGGGTTTTATCTCCTCCGTTAAATAATCAATGAAAAATAAATGTATCTAAGGAAGTCCAGGATTTCTCACACATGAAATTGGTAACTAACAGTCATCTGGACCCAAAGATGTTTTCATCTTCTTCCCATTTGCATCCAAGTCTTAATGCCTACTCTGAGAAAACAGTTCCTCAATGGGAGGGAAATTACTTAACAAAGATTTGCACGATGGAGTCTTTGTTGTTATTATAAAGAACATACAGGAAAGCAAAGGTGGAGTGAACAGCAGCACATTGGGTTAACTACAATGATAACAATGAGTACAGCAAAGTAATCTAGAGACTAATTGAACTACTAAAGTAGCAAACGAAATGAAATCTAATAGTGTACCACCATGCATTCATAGTAAAATATTACAAGAGAACATATAACTCACAAAAGGGAACTATAGTTATTTGAAATATGCCTTTCCTACTTGACGTATGTCCTATGAGAGTTTAATTTTTCCTTTTGGAATTGGAAAAGACCTAAGATGTTTAGACAGTGTGGAACAGATTGTAAATACTATGAATGTTAAAGTAAAAGTGTGGACTGAGGGAGTCAGAGTTTGGCCTTCAAGAGGGCTTTTAAAAAACACATTTTAATAAACAGAAAGGAAGAGAAAAAATTTCCCTGGCGAAAGTATTCCTAGCAAAGGCTGAGAATTTGAAATGCGAATGGCCTGGAGCAGAAATAATGAACATTGTTTGGCAGGGTGGATGAGGCACTTGGAAGAAATAATGTCAGACAAATAATGCTGAATAAAAACATTTTTCACTTTCATTATGTCAGAGTATAACATTTTCTTTTATACTTCTCTCGCTTGGAATCAGTAGGCACATCTCCAACTTTTGAATCTCACTTTACCTCTCTCCAAGTCAACTGAAATAAAAAACAACGCACTCTATCAAAAAGATTCCTCGACCTGTGGTTTTCAACTTTAGGGAGTGATTCTACATGTTATCTTACTTAATTACAAACAAAACAAAACAAAATAAAAAACAAAAACCTAAAAACAATTGAGTTCATTTTGAGTTAAAAAAATTAATCATGTTCACAATTTTTAAAATGTATCAAATAAAATGAAGGAAAAGAATACAAAATAAAGCAAGAGACAACAGAAATTATTACTTTTCTTTAGATTCCATCTTAGTAACAATTTTGCCTGTGTAGTGTACAGTTTATTAGAACTTCTCACCATAAATCATGGAAAAACTAAAAAAGATGTTAAGGAAACAAAGGTAAAGCCGAAGTAGGTTCCATTATATTTATTTATTTTATACTTTTTTATTTTTATCTAATATATGTATGTGTTTGTGAGTGTTCAATCATGTGTGTGAGCCCAGACATTAAGGTCATAGTACATGTGCATGCACTTATATGTGTGCAGTCTGTGGAGGTCAGAGAGCCATTTGAAAGACAATTTGGTTTTATCCATTCTCCATGTATGCCCTGTCAATTTGAATATTTTTAAAACAATATTTATAATCAACAACTCAACAACTCACAGAAATAATAGAGCTTTAAAGTTCCTAAGTGTTGAACATTAATGTAAACACCATAAAAATTATAGCGGCTGCACCCACTTGTGATGGATAGATACCTCATGTGAAGCAAGGAGTGGATGGGAATTGTAGTCACAAGTTTCTCTGTTCTCCCTGGCTGGTCTCACAGCTACTTGGTCCCAAAGAAACACTCACAGGCTTATGTTAATTATAAGCTGTTTGGTCTATGGCTCAGGCTTATTAATTGTAAATTCTTATTCTTAAACTAACCCATGATTCTATTTATGTTTAGCCATGTGGCTTGGTACCTTTTTTCAGTACAGCATTCTTGCTTTACCTTCTCTGCATCTGGCTGGTGTCTGTGTCTGCTCTTTCTCTTCCCACCATTCTCCTGGTCTGGTTGCTTCCTGTCTTGCTGTCCAATCAGCATTTTATTAAGGTAATACGAGTGACAAATTTTACAGTGTACGAGAGCATAGTCCCACAGCAGAGAACTGACTTGAAATTGACATCATTGCTCCTGTGTTGATGGTTATTTGCTAAAAGGCATAAACAGTGATAATCCTTAAAAAAAGAAAGAAAGAAAAAGAGAGAAAGAAAAAAGAAAAAGAAAGAACCAACTAGGTTGTTCAGTGGTAGAGTGTCTACTTAGTGTGTGTGATGTCCTGGGTCAATCCTCAGCACTTCAAAACAAACATATAAATAATAAACAAACAAACAAACAAATAATATATAAATAAATGAATGATCTAAAAGTAGCACTGTCACTCTTTTCTGGACTCTGAACTCTGACCTTGCCCCTGACTTCAGCATTAGCTTTGACAGTGGTGTGGAGTTTTAGAAGTGATCTACAGCAATGAGTGTAACATTTGCCTATCCTTCTGCTCATCTTTACTTATAACCTTTCATACTTTTTGTTCCCAGTATTATATCTACTTCTTCAGTTCAAGCTTTGAATTCTTACGTAAAGACACCAATAGTAAATCTTTCCCCCTTTATCCATACGACATTATTATGACCATTTTTATTCCATATGCATCCTTAAAGGACAGTTTGACTTCTTGCCCAATTCCAGGCTCTTCATCTATCTCCCTTGGTCCTGATGACTCTGTTTATTAGTGAGAAAACTTCATCTTTCTGCTTCACTCCAACATTCCAGTCATCTGACATGGGCTTTAAATAAGAAGCTGCTTTGCTTTCTTTCTAGCTACTCACATAGTCATCTCTTTGTCTCTCGTGCCCATCACGTTGAATTCTTTCTTGAGCTGGACTTTTGTAAAAGATTATACTGTTTGCTCTACAGTATGTTCCCTATATGTCCTCAGGTGTTTTTGTTTCTTTGTTTGCTTTTATCACTTTAAATAATTCTCGGGTCCCACCTTCTCTCCTAAACTTACCTTTTTCTCTTTGAAACTTTGATGTGCTAAATGGCAAACCCACTCTGTCTAGCCTGATTTTCACCTACACTTTCTAACTTTCCACATTCAGGTATTTCTGGGTTGCATTCTAAGAACTTTCTTTAAATACACTCATTAATTTACCAACATTCTCTCCTTTCTAATCAAATCTGTTAGTTCAACGGTGAGTTTTCAAAATATGTATGATATTTTTGTACTAAGAATTACTTTTATGTTTTTCGGATTGAAAGCCTTGTGCTTCCTTCCGGTTTCCCCATCTTTGTGTCCTTGGTCATGTCATAAAGCCTTATTTGAGACCCCAGGTTAATTACAATATCTGATGCAATTGAGGGTTTAACTCACCTCTTTCCCTATGTCTCATGTGAGGGTCTCTTTAGTTATGATTATATCTGAATACAACCTCTTCACATTTAGCTGTTGAAAATTTGTAAAAGTCTGGCTAGTTTCATCAGATAAAGCGCTCTCTCAGAAAGAACCATGGCCTGGACCATATCACTACACTAAAGGATTCGGACTAAATTAGGGAGCAACATGCTCCCTTCTCTCATATTCTGCTAGTCCTGGGATTCAAAACCATATTCTAATGTCTGACCTATGAACAAATTTCTATTTAATTTACTATTTTATCTTGGTATTCACCTCACACTTATCCTCTCCGATAATATCTATCTTTTCTAGCTTATTTAAAAGGGTCCTAATAGTTATTATTTATTCAGAAGGAAGATGCATTTAATAGGCTTGGAATTCTAATATATCTGCCACATTTTATAATATGTACATATATATATACACGTATGAATATAGACATATATCTACTTTAAAAATAACCACATACTTAAGTTGGTATGCAATATGCCAATAAATTTGAGTTTAAATTAGTCTCTATTTAATTTGATTGCTGTTACTTTCCAAAAATATTTTTTGGATAGCTATACTTCTAGGGCTTCCCATTTATTCTCTAGAACTCTGGCTTAAGGAGATATTCAGGGACACTTTATACCTAAGTTCAGGTGGATTGTAGAATTTTCAAAAGCAAGTTCCTCCCCATCTCCAGTATTTTAATACTAGATTTTAGACTCAAAATTTATGTAATTAACCCAGAAGGATCTATTACAGCAGTGTATGTACTTGCACTCTTAGTAAATTTGATGAACAAGAACACCCTGGTTCTTGGTCAGATGAAGGGAGCCAATGATCTAAGTCTTTCTAAATTCCATCTCTGTCTTCCTGGATTTCTAGATAGCCCATGCACCACAGATTCCCATCCAGATGGGAACACCAGAAAAGTTACTAAAACTTTACTTGCATCCATATAAACATTATATTTCTAGTTTTGATACTGATCTTTGATATCTTTCAAGGACAAGTGTAGTTGCACAAATTTGGGTTGTATAAAATAAGACAAGACTCTGAGCCAAATATCAGGGGAAGGCTGAAATATCAGAGAGAGGAAGCACCACAGTCAATTCTCACCCAGCTGTCTTACAACTTCCTCAGCCTCGCTCCTGGTTGCTTCTGCCTGTTGCTTCTACCTCTGTTGAGTTCCTAAGAGGCTTTATATACTCTTCTCTTCAGCTGTATCCCATTCAGGTTAGAGTCAAAGGTGTGTACTACTCTATTTTGCAGCTAGCCTTGAACTCATAAAAACAGAGGAAGTTCTGTCACTGGAGTTATGAGATCAAGGATGTGTGTGATTGAATTTCACAAGTATCAAGAATTTTCTGAGCTGTCTTCCTAGAATTTGACTGTGTGCTCTCTCCCCAATATTCAGACTTTGTTAAATATGTAATATATATCCACAGACAAGTGTCTTCTCTTCCTCTACCCATATGGAAGTATGAAAGTTCAAATTATGTAAACCTTACTCCACTTGTGGGAATTCTTCCTCTAGCACAATCCCCTAGTCATAGTCAAAACAGAAGTCATCTTCACTTTTTTTGTTCAAGCCAAATAGGCCAGCTTGCTCTGTCCAGATTATCCCAGACTGTGAATATTGACCGTCTTATGTTCTGGGTACCTGTGTGGTATCACAAGTCTCTTTGGGGAAGGTTAGTCAGTTCCTTTCCTCTACTAAATACTTACAAGACAACTGGCCCTTTGACTAGGACAGTTTTGATGATGTCCTCCATCATTTGGGTAACTTCTATTTTGGATTTGGGCATGATCATAGGCTCTGATGCCTGTAAATAAATATGCTGTTCAGATGACTGAAGAATTGTGACAATTTAAGTCACATTTGCAGAGTTTCACCAATGCTCTGTCACAGATATAGCAAACCTGAAGAGTAGAATGATAGATTGCAAGCCACACTTAAAAATAGCATCAATTTCTGGGACAGGTGACTCATCCTGAACCTGTGACTGCTTCTCTTAATTCTAGCATTGAAAGGCAATCCCTATCTGAGTTCATTGGGTGTATCTCAAATAGGCATTGGCCCCATCAGGTCAGAAGAACGACAGCTTAATGGTTACCCACTGTAGTGCATGAATCACTGGGCATCAGTCCTTTAGAGAACCATGTCACTTGTGAGTTCCATACTCATGGATGTAAATCACTCTCGAGGATTCCATCTGCCTATGCCTCTGTCTAGAACAAACTTGACCCTCCAAGTTGTAGGAGGAAACACCATTTACCTCACAGCACAAACTCTTGGGAAAAACATTCTTGAACAAATTATCCATCCTTCTCTTAATTTGATAATGTTGTTTTTTTGTTTTTTAAGAAACTATCCAAAAAAATTAAATTGGTGCATATCTAATGATATGCCTTATCAACATGTCAAGGGTTAATTCACAGCTTACTGAAGCCAGCATCCCTACACACAAGGACAGGATAGTTCCTAGGTCATCATGGGAATCTTGATGATCCTGACATGGTACTTTCTGGAGAAAACCCATACAAATCTCCACAGAGCAAAGACTGGCTCTTAAGAGTACACTCATATTCACAATTTAAAATAGACAAATATATAAGGAGTTATGGAAAACCTAAACAGAGACTTGAGATTTGAGCCACTTAGAAATCTATTTTTTTTTCTTTTTAAAAGTTAATGATAGAATAGCAAACAGAAAGCCTTTGTACTTTAAAACATTTCTAAATAATTCAAACATCTAAAGGAGATGGCAAACAATTGTGACCTTAAGTGACAGGAGAGTCCAAATCACAGATATATCTGAATATCCAAAGTACTCACAAAATTAAGGTACCCCATACCTCCTGGAGAGTCACACTGACTGCTAAAACCATGTCTCTGTCCAAGTACTCCATAGCTTTATTGCCCATTGCCTTAATCTACCTCACAGGAGAAAGGAGTGTCTGACACAGAAGGAATGTTATAAAAGTAAATCTTTGGCATTTGAATTCACTCTGTAACAACAGAATCCATGGGGGCAACACTGGGTAGCCCTCCAGGCTGACTCAGTCGATCCTCCTGCAGAAATGAAGACAACTACACAAATAAATGCATTTACTGTGAGTGGACTTAAGTGCTTTTATGTGCATGGCTTTGTATTGGATGTTGTCACTAAAAGGTGTCACTCAATCATGGTCATGGAGAATTATGTTTTCTTTTCAAAGTTTTATCATTTTAGCTCTTGGCTTCAAGGCATTTTGACTTATTTTTTGGTATATTGCAAGGAAGGGTCAAACTTATTCTATTGTACTTCTTTATTTTCTTTTTAATTTTTTTATATTCATATCTCAATAACATTTCTTGCAAAAACCCCTGTTCTTTCTTCTCTTTGAAATACTTTTCCATCCTTGTCACAAATCAACTGACCTGTAAAAATATAGTGAGTTATTTTAAATGTTCATCTCTGTTACGCTGACTATACGTCCACCCTTGTGTCTGTTTGACAGTTTCTTCATTGTTGTAGCTTTGCGATAAGTTTGGAAATTTCAAAGTGTGAGTTCTTATTTATCTATTTTATAAAACTATAATGTTTTAATTCCTTAAGCTAGCAACTTAGGGCTTCCCAGGCCTTGGCCACTTAGCTCCAACTTTCACGTCCATCTAATTCATAGTGCTCACCCAGGTCTTCAGTCCTAGAACACTCAGCCCAGACATCTCCCTTCAACCCAGTCCCTGGTGCCCACAGAGAAAGGGACCCCAAGCCGTGACCTCCACACAAACTCCAGCTCCACCAGCTCTAGCTGACAATAAGTAGGGGGTCCTTGAACATTGATCCCTACCCCATTATTTTTTTCTTTATTCTTTTAAAATTCTATGAATCTATATTTTCTTTTGCAGGTTTTGTGTTGAGTCTATACCAGTTTTGGAAACACTGTTATTGTAATGCTATTGTGTTATAATCATGAATAGAGATTATCTTTTTTTCTAAGTTTTTTTTTAATGTTTCAAAAATGACTTGTTTGCTAACAACTTTGTCTCAAACCCCCTTCCCTTTTGCCTCATATCTGCATATTTAAACTAAGAAAAATTCCAGCCATTCCTGGAGGGAAACCTCAAACCATGGAAACCCCAACCTGCACACATAAAGCCTCAGTGCCAACCACTGCCACTCATAATAAAAGGCAAGCTACTTCCAAGCACCTCAGCTGGGGTGCATTCCCTTCTTTCCACAGAAAGCCTTATGATGCGTTTTTCTACTCTCTTGCTGCAAGTGATGTCATTAGTTTTCACTCTGAACCGATAAGGAGAGAATGGTGTTCATGCCACTCTGTGAGGCAACTACATACAAGTTGCAGTTACTGTGTATTGGTTAGTTTTATGTCTTTGACACAAGCCAGAGTTACCTGAGAAGTGGAACCTCAGATGAGAAAATATGGGCAAGTCTGTAGATGCTTTTCTTAATAAATGTTTGGACTGGGGAGTGTCCAGCTCAATGGGAGCCATGATCTCCTAGGGCAGGTAGTACTGAGTATATAAAACAGGCTTGGGGAGGCTTACTCTTAACAATGACCATAAGGCATCCATTTGCATAACAGAAATTCAGAGGTTCAAGGACCTAGAAAAGTGTCTGATTTATCTTCCTTTCTGAGAGTGATAGTTAATCTTATCAGTCTGACAAGATCTCAACATGAGGGTCACAATCTCTTTGGGAGTCACATATCAGATAGCCTGCACATGAGATCTTTACATTATAGTTCATAACAGTAGAAAAATTACAGTCATGAAGTAGCAACAAAATAATTTAATGGTTGGGGGTCACCCTAACATGAGGAACTGCATGCATTAAAGGGTCACAGCATTAGGAAGGCTGGGTACTGCTGATCTAGAGTCATCAATGAGTCATACATTTGGGTATGCCTAAAAGGGCTAGATAGGAATGACTGAGATGAGAAGGCCCACCAGAAATGTTTGTGACAATGTGTTGCACAGGCTAAGGTCCTGGATGAAATAAAAAAGAGCAAGCAAGCTGATTACCAGCATCCTCTTCTTTTTGCTTCCTGGTTCAAAGGGCAATGAGACCAGCTGCCCTAAGTTCCAGCTCCCTTGAATTCCCCACCACTGTAGATTTCACTGTTGAACTGTAGGCCGAAGTAAGCTCTTATTCCTTAAGTTCCTTTTGACAGATACTTTGTAGCAAAACAAAAAAAAATAAAAATAAAAATAACTAATACTACTGGCCACAGAGCACTTCCATAGCAGTCTTAGCACATAATCTTTCTGGATTCCTGGTGCGTGCTCTTCCACTATTTTGTCCTGGCCAACATGTAAGATTAGTCTCTCTCTCTCTCTCTCTCTCTCTCTCTCTCTCTCTCTCTCTCTCTCTCTCTCTCTCTCTCTGTCTGTCTCTCTCTCTCTGACTAATTACCAGCAAAGGACATAAAGGACTCCAGTCATCATGGTTCAGTTTTCTATTATGTGACAGGAAAGGAAAGCAACTTCAAGTCTCTGAAAAATATATGCTGTGGGCATGCGCCTCAAACTTGTAAGCATCAAGAGATGCAGACTTTGAGCTATTTTTGCAGCTTAGTGGCACATGCTTGGTCTGATTGAGCTTAGAGCTCTCCTTTAGCCATTTGCTTAGCAGGTACAAGTGAGGGCTGGGCTTGAGAAATTCCAGGCTGAATATCCCTTGTGCCAACTCATCTGTGCTTTAAATATCACCCACTGTAGCTTACATGTTGGTATTGTACTAGCAGCAGCATTGGTGGTCGAGCTACCTACCACAAGGCACAGGAGGCCATCCCACTAACCAAGGTTCATGGAATCATGCCTTTGGGTAGACAGCATCATCTGTCGCCAGCAACACTTCTAATCCCTTCTCTTTCCAAGCAGACATCCTACAAAGTCTCCAGGTGCCTGCCAGGAATGAGCAAATGCTGGGAGGCTTTTACCTATCAAAATCCCAGAGGAATCAGATTCATTTTGAGCTTACAGCTAAGAGGACTACAAGGCTTTGAACAGATTTTTGAATCCCAGAGTAGAATTAAACATATGTGTGACACTGGATATTTTAGCCTCTAGAAGCCACGGCTCCTTCGTTTAAAAGTGAAGCAGCTATTACCTATGCCACAGGAAGAAAATAAATTGCTATTAATGTTAGGAATAGTACCCATACCCTGATTTTTATTTTTCTCTGGTAAAATTTATCAAGTTTTTCTAGAGAAATGTCTGCCTTCAGACTTAGACTAAGAAAAGTAGATAAGTCTAAAAAAGAAAATAACAAATAGCTCTGTAATAACAAAAGATACATAAAAGGGGGGCGTAAAAGTCAGTGGGAAGGGCCTCCCAATGGACAAATAGTTTAACTAAATAAAAAATGATATAAATAGATGCTAACTCATCAGCTAAAATCAGAATATATAAGATCACAGTGCTATCAACAAGTACTTAAATTGATAAGCAAGCACATGAAATTTTTACTGTAGAAAATTTTTAACTAAGTTTTTAACTAGGATAAATGATGGAGGTGAAAAAAATTAACAACTAGCAAGCACCACGACAAATGTTATAGGCAAGTTCCAGTGAATTCTAAAACTGACCAAAGCAAGAATGTATATTATAAAACATTTACATAATCTCAAAGTATCTGCCACACATGCATATATAAAGTAGAAAAAGCTACTCCTCAAGTATCACTTTAGACAAACTAATATCTCTAACTAGACAAACTGATGCCATAAAACCTCCTGAAAGAGAATGTTCAGTAGGCAACATACTACTATTGCTGTCACCTTAGTCTACCCATGAAGAAGCAAGAAGAATGCAACTCAAGCTGGGAGATAGTCCATAAAATGACCAGTCACCACTCTAAGAATGTCAAAGACTTAAAAACAAAGAAAGACTATAGAATGATTCCAGACGAAAAGCTATGATAAATGTGGTAGTATATTGTCTATTTAATAAAAATTAGTCTGAAATATCAGAGGACAAAGCTATCTCTCCATTTTTGAGGACAGAGCCATCTCTCTAGCTTTTTGGGTTTTTAAAATTTTCTTTCATTGTTTTTGTTTGTTTGTTGACAGGGTTTCCTATGTAACAGTCCTAACTGTCCTGGAACTTGCTTTTAGACCAAGCTGGCTTCAAACTCACAGAGATCCTCCTGCCTCTGCCTCCGAAGTGGTGGGACTAATAGCATGCCACTGCTTGGCTTTTAGGCCTTGAACTCACAGAGATCCAGATGATCTCTGTCTCCCAAGTTATAAGATTAAAGGCGTGAGTCACTACTCCTTGACCTTCAAAGCTTGGATCTGTGGATGATTCTGTCCTCTAATATTCCAGATTATTTTTTATTAAATATACAATATGTCACCACAGATAAAGGAAGTAGGGCAGTTTAACTGAAGAAGACAAGGACAGACTGGATCCAAGGACAAGATGATTGTACACAAGAAAAGAATATTAGTGTAATAAAGGAAGAAATTTCAGGATCTTATATAATATATTATTGTATCAAGTTTGATGTGTAAAGAATACTGTGTGATAAAGGGAGAAATGTCAGGTTCTTTAAATGATATTATGCATCAAGTTTGATGTGTGTTTGAACAAGATGTTAACATCTGGGCAATCTGGAAGAAAGATATACAGGACTGGTTTGTAGTCATATATCAGCACTTTTAGATTAATCCAAAATGAAATGTTAAAAACAAAAGTGGAGAGTTTAGTACTTAGAACAAGCATGCAGAAACTTTATGGCTATGTCCGCTGATGAATAAATGAACAAGAGGTAGCCTATCCATGCAATGAGCTCATCATCTCTAAACAGAAATAGAATAGCCACCCTTACACTATAACATGGATGCATATTGAGAATGCCATGCTGAGTTAAAGACGCCAGTCATCAAAGGCCATATGGTATGATGTCACTTATGTGAACTATTCAGCGTAGACAATAGGGGACATGAACAATTGGTATATTGAGAACTGAGGCACATGAAGAGACTCATGGATACAAGCTTTCTTTTGTGAGGTAGTAACAAAAAGTTTGAAGATGAGAAAAAGATGCCAGCTTTACAACTCTGTAAATATTCTGCCTGCTACTGAATTGTTTCATTTTCAATGAGTGAATTTTCTTGGACTACTTCTCAACAAGTCTATGTACAAAGAGAAAGAGAAGAATGATGCTTGGTATATAGCTGATGGCCTCTTCATGTGGTCCATGGTAATGATGAGAACATAATGTGTCTTTCTAATACTAATGCTGTCTCTTATTCTACCCATTGAAGCACACGGCCTTTGGCAACTATTTCAAAGTATTCTAACAGGCTGTAAGTAGGGAATGACTCTGTTATTAGCTCAATATTTTTCTATCCACCAGAGAACCAACCTTCCTCTTCTGTAACTGAGAAAAACCAAGACTCAAAGGCAGGTCATTTCTGCTATAAAATCTGATGAAGATAGAAGGCAAGGGCAGACTGGACCCAGGGACAAGATGTCAGTCTATTTCCCTATTACACAGTTCTTATAGTTTTTTGTTTGTGTGTTTTATCTATTTATTTAACAAATTATTGTCACTATTATCACTAATTTTACTTTGCAAAGATTTGCATTACTAACATACATCTTTGTTCACCCCTACATGTATGAAGTGAGATGTGTTCCAGGTGCGGAGGGGCAAATACTTGACCAGCTGGCAAAAGCTGAGGACACCTGAAGGCAAACTCTAAAAGCTCCATGTGCCAGGCAGGGGATCTTATCACATTCACAGGTGGCACCTGGCCCTGGCCCATGTTCTGTCTTTTGGCTCTTGAGGTCTACTCTCTGTCATCAAGTTTGCTTTTCAGCTGAACTGAAGGTGGAAGGTGGAAAAACCTGACCTTCATGTAGATCACAGCAGGGTCTCAGAGAGCCAGGAGCTGCCACTCATGTGAGCGGCCTCTGAACAGCCTGCTTGGCTGAGATGTAACAGAGGCCTTTGAGGTCTGCTGATGCTGGGTGCGACCCCCAAGTCCTTGATTGTTGTTAGTGAAGCAAAGCCAAAGAAAACAGTGCTAAAAGCTGAGTCCAGGTGGAGTGAGTGCTGGGGTATCACAACCCAAGTTCATAACAATGGTTCCAATTTGTAAGACCATTAAGTAGCTTCTAGGAAATGCATAAATGCCCATGCAGGTCCCTCTGGGGAGAAAAGCTCTGATGATTGGGAAGAGGAAGAAAAGGGGAGAAGGCCAAAAAAATGTTGCTCTCTGAAGCTGCATTCTTAAATAATTTGTTCCGAATACCCTCCAGTCATACATGTGAGAAATGACATTGGGGGGCAAAGGGCTACAGTTCCAAGATAAAACAAGTTGAAGGTATTTAAAAGACCTGCCAAGGAAAAGTGCTCATCTGATAAAAATTTAGGCAGGAAGGATGCCAAAAGCCAGGAGAGACATGACTGAGAGATGTGATGAGGTGATTGCTGCTCCAGCTGTCAGACTTGTCAATGGTGTCAGGACGCCAGATTTTAACTCAAATGCAATGTCAGCCCAAGAGTTGCCTCCACTTCCCTGCATGGTTTTCATTAAGAAAGCACAAAACATAATTCCAAGTACAGATATCCTATTTGGGACCAGTTCAAGATGAAAGTATGTTAGTTTATTTGTCTCCTCTACACATACAGACAAAATAAAAAAAAAACACAATGCAGATCAACACCATTCTATTGCTGTACCAAAGGAATCAGAGGGACCTACTCTGGGTTTAGGACTATATCTGAATTGGAAAATGTGACACAGGGGGACAGGAATTAAGTGGAGAAGGGGAGAACTTCCTATATTACTTTTGAAAAAACTTACATGCAAATAATGACACACAACTTCTCCATACTTTGCAGTCCAAAGCTAGGTCTGTATTCATGGTGTGATGAGTACCTGTCCTATAGTCCTAGATACACAGATAAATGTATGAGCCACAATTGCTTTGTTCTACTTGCTTAAAAATACATGAGAAACATAGAAGGAGAAAAGTAAATGGTATTTTAAAAGTGAAAAAAAAATGAAAGAACCATGACAGTACATCCCTATTAAGAGAATGTCACAGAAGGACCATGACAGTACATCCCTATTAAGAGGATGTCACAGAAGCAGGTGATGGGAAAAAAAAAAAAAAAACATTTTAAGGCCACCAACATAATTCTCACTAAATGCTTATTTTCTTTCAAATCTTTTCAAATTTATTATCTTTCAAATAAGTTTCCTATTAATTTACTCATAACAAATCTGTTCTATATTCTTGAGACCAGATCCCCCCACAGCCTCCCAACACTGCCACTCAACCCAACTACAGTTCTTAGGACACTGGGAAAAGACACTATTGTAATGTTGATGCCTTTCTGCCTCTATGCTTTCCCATTCGATGTGCTCTCCCTTCCAAATTTAGCAAAGTACATTCACCTAACTAAAAAAATAAAACAAATTTGGCTTCTTTCACATATGCAGATACTTCTGAGCCTGACAAATATTTAGATATCAAAGGCAATAAATAAGCATTAAGGCCAGAAGATTTGGAAAGTTCTCTGAGTTCTTTGTGATGATGGCCTGTCCTATATGCTGTCTGCTTATAAGTACATAATAGAGCTTGGAATGTAATAGTCAAACAAGTTTCAGAAAGACACTGAGTCAAAATAGATTTTTTATGATATTTCCAATTCTAATAAAGAATGTCTTATAGGACTCAGATTTACTCTCATCCTCATATGGGATGATTAAAACAAGGGACAAAACACATATAAAGTTTTTAAGCACCAAAAGTAGAGATATGGATGCAGTGACACCCAGGCTGGATCCAGTCCACTGCTCAGGAGCCCAGAATCTCTTTGAGTTGATGAATTGCAAAAACTACTTAAAAAATAGAAAATAATAACAGCTGCATTAAAAATGTTCTGGAAAGTCACAGAGAATCCAGTAGAATAAGTAGAGCATATTTGGGAGGCAACTCCATGAGTTTTCTGATAGGAATTTAAAATCAAAAGAACTATAAAATTTAAAAGTATCTGGAAACAAATATTTAACACAGACATAGATGTAAAGTAAATAAATAAATATTTTAACATATTGAAAGTTAACTCATTTAAATTTTAAGTTTGTACTCTGAAGCATTAGGATAAATCATACAGTATTAAAGGTCTATATAGAGAATAAATGCCCAAATCAATGACTTAAGTTTTCTTGTTTAAAATTTTTAAACAGAAGAGAATAGTAAACAAAATAAGCAAATACAACAAACAATAAAATGTATTTAAAGCAAAATCACTAAGATTAAGAAGGGGAAATTTTTCTGAAAACACAATCTAACAATATTTTTTTCTATCCAGACTCAATTAAGAAATATGAAAGAAAAAGTACCAGTGTCAGGAACAAAAGCAGTGACATTACTACAGACCTTACAGCAATGTAAAGGAACATTATGAAAATCCCCTGTCAGTAATTTTAAGAACTAAAATGAAATACAGAAAATAACTTCTTGAAAGATCTAAAACATCAAAGTTAATTCAAGGATGGGTTACCTGAATAATACAAGGTTATCCATTTCAGAATATGCATTTTGAATTAAAAACTTGCCTAAGATTAGGTATACAAGGGTGTCCACTCTACCACTATTCAGGACCTTGTTGGAAATTTTAGCCATTATAATAAGAGAAGAAGAAAAAAATAAAAGATAATCACATTTAAAAGATGTCTTTGCTCGCTTGCAGATGGCACAATTAGCTACCTTAGAAAATAGTGGAGTATATAAGAAGCTACTAGAACCAAAAAGTTAGTTTACTATGGCACCAATATATAAAATAAATAATTAAAAATAGTACTATACACAAAATTAGAAATTAAAATGAAGCAATGGAGTATAGCCTTATATAGTATGCATGAAGTATAGCCAAAAGATTGCTGTTATATTATTTTTGTGTGTAGTGTATGGTTTTATACTTTGTGTGTATGCATGATTTCATTTGTGTACCTATAAGTGGAGGTCAGAGCTCAACAGCAGCTGTCTTCTTCCTTATTTGCTCCCTGTCTTCTATACTGGAGCAGGGTTTCTTACTTGAAGCCAGAGTTTATTGACTTGGCTAATCTAGCTAGACAGTTTGCTCTTGGAATCCAGTCCCTGCCTCCCATATGCCAGAATTACAAATGAGGCCATCATACACAACTGCCATTTATGGGAGTTCTAGGCATATAAACTCTGATCCACACATGGCAAGCACATTAGTCAATCATCTATCTCCTAGTTCTTAGGAATGAAAAATATAAACTGAAAACTGTGAAACATTGCTGCAAGAAACAGGATCTGAATAAATATAAATATGATGTGTTCATGAACCATTCAGCAATATTACTATTCCCTTGCTACCAAAACTGATTTACAGACAATGAAATACCAGTAGATGTAACACAATTAAAATTTTATCAAAGATAATTTTTTAAAAGATTGAAAGATCAATTCTTAAATTTGTATTGATACACAGTATCTAAAATCATTTGAAAAAGTTAAACACCTTTAGAGAACTTGCATTTATAGCCACAGAAATTAAGCCTGTATACTAATACCTAGATAGGATTTTAACTCAACCCAAACACAAAGTTCAAATATGTTTCCAAGTATATATAATAATAAAATCAATAAATCAACACTTTACAAAGATGCCAAGGCAATTTTGTGGGCAGAAATTAGTCTTATAATCAAAGCCCTGATATAATTAAACTATGGAAAATTCTGACATAGAAAGCAAGAGACAGAACATGAATGATACTGGGTTAAACTTATAGAAAATCAATACAATCCAGAGGACACTGGTATGAACCATAGTCTTGTACTTGTATACAGTGTTCAAAATAATACTTCTGGCTACAAACAAGACGGAATAAG
The DNA here is from genome assembly GCA_004025045.1 of Sigmodon hispidus. Classification (NCBI taxonomy): domain Eukaryota; kingdom Metazoa; phylum Chordata; class Mammalia; order Rodentia; family Cricetidae; genus Sigmodon; species Sigmodon hispidus. The sequence continues at coordinate 109,623 of PVIH01004806.1, forward strand.
GACACTTCACAGTATTTCTTTCGTATCTATAACTAAAATTCTGAAACAAAAATATATAACATCGACCAAGGATGATGAAAAATCACAGCATTGGAGGAGGAGGAGTCACGGGATGACTGAGGGTGAACCCCCTGGTGTGTGTGTGCGCACACGTGTGTGTGTGTGTACACGTGCATGTGTGTGTGTGCATGTGTGTGTGTCTGTGTATGTGTGTTATTTTTGTTTCCTGTGCTCAACTTCTATGTACCTCCAGAAGGAAAATTACCTTATGGAGAGACAAGGGTGAAAACAGAGGACTTGTCATCAGAGACTATGAAAGCAACAAGACAGTGGAACAAAATATAGTGATGTTATTTTTCTATAGTAAAGAAAATAACATTCTCTCAAAACTAACATAACTCATAATTACCAGTAAATCTATTCTGGGAAAAAATATTCTTTGAGGAAAATGAAATCATTTGTATCAAACAGTAGAAATAAATGAAAAAATTAAGAGTGAAGATTGTTAGACAAACAATAAAGTTCAAATAAATTGTTTTTATACTTCATTGGTCTAAAGCATGATTTTTTTGGTTAGAATAATTATAGTATTATATTGGTTGAATACATTGAAAATTTGTGAGGTTGACAAGTTAATGCTTCTAATGGAAAAACAGATCTAAGAATTCCTATGACCACTTAGGAAGAGGAAGATAAGGAAGAGGATGGGAAAAAGGGATTCTATATTTTGGCATGCATAGTGAGAGGAAGAGAGAAAAACAAAAAGAAAGAAAGAGACAGAAACTTTATAACAAACAACCACTGTGAAAACTTCTTTAACAACATTTAAAGCCCTCTTCATTAAGCAAGCAATGATAAACCATTTTCAAACTAGGAAATACTATTTATTTTTTTAAAAAAGTATTAAAATAATAAAAGGCACATGGAAAAATTACTTGACAACAGAAGACATTCAAACATCCTGGAGATGCTCAACTTCAGTCACCAGAGAAGATACAAAGCATAATCCCACTAACCTGTTACTCCCGCTGTGTGCTGCCTCTTAAGGCTAAAATGACCCAGGCTCATATGTCACCTGACAGTGGTTAGGAAGAGCAGCTGAAAATTCCCATGCACTGCTGAAGGTCATACAGACTATCTGGCAATATTTACAGATGGAACACATAATATTCTATGTGCATGCAAGAACCACTTGCATTTTCCAAGCATGAATATATACAGGCATCCAGTGAGAGGTTAGTATGAGAATTTCAATGAGCATTACCATTGTTGTATCCATCTACATAAGGTTAAACAGGAAGTTTCTTGAGAGTGCTAGGTAAATGGTACTTTTGATGAACAGAGTTAATAATGGAGATGCAAAGGGTGTTTGAGTTTGCTGATAATTTAGATTCTAGTTCCAGTTCTATGCACTCCAAGTATTCAATGAGCTGTACATTTACATATTATGCACATTTCTAAATGCATGGTTAATAATTTAATTAAAATGTCTCTACTTGTCACCCCCCACCCCAAGCATGTTTAATGGCTTACTGCACATCAAATAAAAGTGTGCTGAGAATTTGCCAGAGGTATTTCATTTGTTTGAAATACATCAAGAAATGAAATGCATGAAGAGAAAAGGCATAGAGGAAGGCAGAGAAGAGGTGTGGATGCACACCTGACAACAATTCCTGCTTACCAGGAACATTCAGTTGTAAATACACATTTTGATATCAGTAAATATACATAGTTTCCATTAGACATTTTTGGGAAGCAGTTGTATGTAGCAGCAATGTATAGACTTCTTATACAGCCAACAAATTTAGAACTAGGGGTAGCTAAAGTTAGGGTCACCTCTTTAGAAATTATGAAGGAAAAGTCAATGTTTATGTCTGGGAAAAAGTCCTATGAACCAAAACCCAATGTTTGATGGCCTAAACTAGCTCTACAGAGAAGTTCAATATATATATATATGTATATATAACATATATATATAAATTCACCATTATTTCTATTTTTAAGAATTAAAAAAATAGATGCCTAAAGCTCATACCTAAGCTTTTGATTAGGTAGTGAAACTATTCACTCACAATTTTCTTTTTTTTCTCCAAAGTTTGTGGACAAGTGACCTTTATGGGGTCCTGAGAGACTATGGTCAGGAAACTTTTCTGGTTACAAGAACATAAAAGTTTGTCCTATAAACAGTGTAACTCCTAAGCAGCAAGAGATTTATGTCTCTCTAAAGAAGGCCTTTTAAAAGCCAGTCTTTATCTTTGTCAAAAATGTGCTGAGTTCATTCACCACAGAATCCAAGCCAAGAAAAGGCCACTTGAGGCCTTTTTCTGAGGCCTAAGATGGATGGAGTCCCTAAGGCAAAGCAGAAAAGGGTGGAGTGCTGTCATCCTAGGCCCAAAGGCACATTGTGTAGAGGTTTGGGTTTTGTTGTTGTTGTTGCCTAGGTTTGTCTTTCAATGTTTAGAGTTAAATGAAATGAGCATCTACAAGCCCAACTTTCTGGTCTTAGTATTTGTTTATTAGAGTTGTAAAAGGAAGAAAGAAAACAAAAGGTCTTTACAATCTCTGTGAGTTTATGAAACGCCCATCTCAATGTCTTCAGGAATCAATTCCAACCTGGTGACCACTTAGCTACAAACCAGTAGTACTCCATTTTAAATTGTTCTGGATGTACAAATCAGAACATCTCTGACTCCTCCACACGTGTCATTATCAAACCCATCTCTGCATTTGCAATCCTGAGTTACTACCCCAGAGATGGAACTTTAATCCTTATAACATGTGTTGGGGAATTTTATGCAGTTGACACATGCCAGAGTCATTTTGGAAAAGGGACTCTCAATTGAGAAAATGCCTCTGTGAGATTGACCTATAGGCAAATCTAAATTTACTTTCTTGATGGATTGATCTGAGAGGGCCCAGCCAATTGTGGCCAGTGCTACTCCTAGGCAGGTAAGAAAGCAGGCTGAGCAAGCTATGAGGAGCAAGCTAGGAAGCAGCATTCCTCTATGGCCTCTGTTTTCAGGTTTCTACCTTGACTTTTCTACTCTAACCTGAAAGTTGTAACTATAAATAATAAACCTTTTCCTTCCCAGTGGTCATAGTGTTTTCTCACAGAAATAGAAGATGCAATTAAGACAAATTGTGACTGCCTTTAATCTGTTCTTGTAATTTATCAAGAAATGATTTCTACTTGAGTTCTATGTAGAATTGAACCCAAGTAAGCCAAACTTCTCAGCCAAGAGGATGATGCTACAGTGAGTTCAAGAGGATCCAAAGGCCATTTTAAATATGTATATGTAGAATAGCCACAGGTTTGCTAAGCCCTATGTTGAGTGTTCCCATTGAAGAAGAAATCTCACTCCATTGAATTGGTTGTTTTAAATCATCTAAGTAAAACTGACCAAAGACAAAATGTTTCTTGGTAAGACTAATAAATTCAGTTTAATTTATCAATATCAGAAAGATGTGCTTCACCAAGAATTCTTCTTAGAAAGCCTATCTATGTTTTCACAAAGAGGTTTAGGGAGAAGTTGAGGAGGAGGTGAACCATTACCTCTTAACTATTCTGAAATTATTTTCTCATCTGTAAAGTAGGATTATTTCCAATCAACCTAAATGATTGATGGGAAAACTAGATGAAAGAACACAGGTACCACACTAAGGCTCTCCCTGCTCATCAGCCTCTTTGGGGATTGTAATTGTTTTATCACAACCCTCCTGAGTTGGCAATTTCTTAATGAGTCCCTTAATAACCGGAAGTAAAATAAGCTAAAGCAATAATCACCTAAATTTCAGGAGACCAATTAATGGAAGAGAAGCAGAGCCAAGGCATTTAAGGTTTCCAGAGGGTATATTATCAGTCTAAAGAAACAAAATAAGGGATAAAATTCCCCAGTTGCCATAGGCTCTTCATACTCTTTTAAGGTCACAAAATAAAACAAGACAGCTTTTGCTGAGGAACACAAGCTATTCTGAGCTAGCTCTGTGGATCAGGCAGTAGTAGGGTAGCAAGCAATGCAATACTACCTAGCTGCTGGGCTTTTTCATCAGACTATATGGGACAAGGTGATTCTTTACTGTTGAGGGCTGCACTGTGCATCAGAGAGCATTAAACGACCCCCAGCTCCCTATCACGATTGTCAAGTACCCTAAAGGTGCAGTCCCATCCCAAATGAAAACTCAAGATTCCTTGGTGAGAAACTGGAAAGAAATCTAGGTGGCAACAACAGAAAATCAATTCCTTCTTGGACCTTATGATGCCACCGCAGATACTGACAAAGGCCCTCTCCCCTCCTGCACATTGCACATAATCAGACACTTTCTTTAAGAGCATGCTAGTTCAAGGAAACTGAGGACCAGAAGCAGACTGTCCAAAGACATTGCCAAGAAAAGGCAAACACAGCAGGTCACTTATATTTTCTGGTTCCACTTCAGTCTTTAGAGTTTAAATTAAAGCCTTATTGAGACACAGTAAATAGCAGAAATATTAGTATGTTGAGGTTATTTAACCCATATACTGTCTGTGAGCACTTCTACTGGATCTTTCTAGCTTGATATTTTCAAGGTTTTCCCCCATTGTAGCCTACATCAGCGCTTCATTTTCTGTGAGTTCTAAGCACTCTACTGAATACATATACCACAGTCTATTTATTCTTTTATTACTGGTTGGACATTTGAGTTCTTTCTACTTTAGGGATCTTGTAAGCTATGCTTATTCTTATGTAGGGGTTTCATTTGTGTGTAGACATGTTTTCTATTCTTATGGAGTTACACTTAAGTATGGAATTGCTCAGTCATATGTACAGTTAATGAAGCAGAGACAGGCAGGATCTTTTCCAAAATAACCTCACCACTTCATAGTTTCAACAACAATGGATAAAGGTTCAGATCCCTCCATAGTCTACACTATGTCTGCCTCCTTGTTACAGCTACTCTCAAGGAGCTTAAGTAGCAATATCTCTGGCTTGATTTGCATTATACCCTGAACACTAAAGGTGGTCAGTATGTGGTAAGGCTTATTGTAGTAAGAGGTTTGGGGTCTATTTGGCCTGTGGTCTAGGCTTTATATGGTTGCAAATGACCCACTTTGGAGTGTCATTTGTAGCAAAAAGGCCTTTGGCCTGTTTGGCCCATAGTATAGACTCACAGACTTACAGTTTTATAAAAACACTAAGAGGGGCTGGAGAGATGGCTCAGTGGTTAAGAGCACCATCTGCTCTTCCAGAGGACCCGGGTTCGATTCCCAGCACCCACATGGCAGTTCACAACTGTCTGTAGTTCCAGTTCCAGGCAAACACCAAGGCAAATAAATAAATAAATAAAGTTTTAAAAAAAAAAACATTCAGAGGCTTATATTAAGTACATGTTGTTTAGCCTATGGCTCAGGCTTATTGTTAACTAGCTTCGCGTCTATTTTTGGGGGGGCAATGTAAGTCAATTTATTTTTTTTATTATTATTATGAACAAAGAAGTCACACTTTCTATCCTTGTATATGCTTATTCAAGGTCCCTTCCCCCTCCCAACACATGAGGTCATTCTCTCTTCTCCACAACTCCCCATCCCCTCCCTGGGCAGGCGGCAGGCAGTCCTATGGTCCCACTGTCCCAATATTGCTTAGTTCAGTCTCCACTTCTGGCAGATTCAGTTTTCTCCCCACAACCTCAAGACTGAGTCAGGTGTTCCTCTAGGGGTGTGGGATCCAAAAGTCAGTCCAAGGTGTTTCTGATCCCAAGCTGTTCAGTGGTTGTGGTTTGCAGCTTGGGCATGCTTTGCTTTTTTCCTGTTTGTTTGTTTGTTTGTTTGTTTAGAGTCCACTAATGAGTGAGTACATCCCTGCTTATCTTTCTAAGTTTGTGATACCTCGCTCAGGAGGATATTCTCCAAATCCATCCATTTGCCTGCAAATTTTAGGATAAAATTTTTTCTTACTGCTGAGTAGTACTCCATTGTGTAGATGTACCACAGTTTGTTAATCCATTCTTTAGTTGAGGGACATCTAGGTTGTTTCCAGGTTCTTGCTATTACAACTTCGAGAACTATATTGAATAGATAAGGGGAGAGAGGACATCCTTGTCTAGTTCCTGATTTTACTGGGATTGCTTTGAGTTTTTCTCCATTAAGTTTGATACTGGCTGTTGGCTTCTTGTAAATCGCCTTTCTTATATTTAGGTATTCTTCCTGTATTCTTGATCTCCCCAGGGTTTTAATCATAAAGGAGTGTTGGATTTTATCAAAGGCTTTTTCAGCATCTAAGGATATGATCATGTGATCTTGTTCCTTTAGTTTGTTTATATGATAGATAACGTTTACGGTTTTTTGTATGTTAAACCATCCCTGTATTTCTGGGATGAAGCCTACTTAGTCGTAGTGGATGATATTTTTTTATACATTGTTGTATACAGTTTGCTAAAATTTTGTTGAGAATTTTAGCATCAATATTCATGAGGGAGATTGGTCAGTAGTTCTTCTTTGTTGTGTCTTTGAGTGGCTTGGATATTAGGGTAATTGTGGCCTCATAAAAAGAATTTGGCAATATTCCTTCAGTTTCTACTGTGTGAAATAGTTTGAGGAGTAATGGTAGTAATTCTTCTTTGAATGTCTGATAGAATTCGGCACTGAAACCATCTGGACCAGGGCTTTTATTTTTCGAGAGGTTTTTAATGACAGCTTCAATTTCCTTAAGGGTTATAGGCCTGTTTAGGTAATTAATCTGATGTTCATTTAATTTTGGTAGATGGTACCTGTCCAGAAAGCTGTCCATTTCTTCTAGGTTTTCAGTTTTTGTAGAATACAGATTTTCAAAGTCTGATCTGATAATTCTCCGGATTTCCTGGGGGTCTGTTGTTATGTCCCCCTTTTCATTTCTGATTTTGTTGATTTGAACACACTCTCTCTGTTTTTTGATTAGTTTGGCTAAGGGCTTATCTGTCTTGTTGACTTTCTCAAAGAACCAACTATTAGGGTCATTGATTCTTTGTGTTGTTCTTTTTGTTTCAATTGTATTGATTTCAGCTCTAAGTTTGATTATTTCCTGCGGTCTACTCATTGTAGGTGTGTTTGCTTCTAATTGTTCTAAGGCTTTCAGCTGAGCTGTCAGGTCTCTAGTGTGGGATTTCTCTAGGTCTTTAATGTAGGCATCTAGTGCTATGAATTTTCCTCTTAAGATTGCTTTCATTGTGTTCCACAAGTTTGGGTATGTTGTGAATTCATTTTCATTAAATTCTAGGAAGACTTTGAATTCTTTCTTAATTTCTTCCTTGACCCAGAGATGGTTCAGCTGAGTGATGTTTAGTTTCCATGAGTTGATAGGCTTTCTTTGATTTTTGTTGTTGTTGAACTCTAACTTTAGGCCATGGTGGTCCGATATGTTACAAGGGATTATTTTCATTATTTTGTATCTATTGATTTTTGCTTTATGACCAATTATGTGATCAATTTTGGAGAAAGTTCCATGAGGAGCTGAGAAATATCTATATTCCTTTTCATTTGGGTGAAAGCTTCTGTAGATATCTATGAAATCCATTTGCATCATAACCTCTTTTAGACTCCTTATTTCTCTGTTGAGTCTCTGTCTGGTTGACCTATCCAGGGTTGAAAGTGGGGTATTAAAGACTCCCACTATTAGGATGTGAGAATTGATGTGGGATTCGAGCTTTAGCAGTGTTTCTTTTACATAGGTAGGTCCCCTTATATTAGGGGCATAAATATTCAGGATTGAAATCTCCTCTTGACCAATTTCTCCTGTGACGAATAGGTAATGACCATCTTGGTCACTTTAAATTGCTTTTAGCTTTTAGCTTGAAGTCTACTTTGTTAGATATTAGGATGGCATCCCCAGCTTGTTTCTTAGGACCATTTGACTGAAAAATCTTTTCCCAACCCTTTACTCTAAGCCTGTGTCTGTCTTTGTGGCTGAGGTGTGTTTCTTGTAGGCAACAAAAGGCTGGCTTCTGTTGTTCTCTCCATCTTGTTAGTGTGTGTTGTTTTATAGGAGAGTTGAGTCCATTGATATTAAGGGATATTAGTGACCACTGATTGATATTTCCTGCCATTTTTGGTGGTAACTTGTTTGTATTTCCTTTCTCTGGAGTATTCTTCTGTGGTGTTATTGATTGGTTGTGGTTTCATTGGTGTATCTGGGGTCCTTAGGTTGGAGTTTTCCCTCTAATACTTTCTGTAGTGCTGGATTGGTAGATAGATATTCTTTCAGTCTGACTTTGTCATGAAATATCTTGTTTACTCCATCTATGGTGACTGATAATTTTTCAGGGTATAGTATTCTAGTTTGGCAGCCATGCTCTTTTAGCGTCTGTATAACTTCTGACCAAGCCTTCTATCTTTCATCGTTTCCATTGAATAGTCAGATGTTATTCTGATGGGTCTGCCTTTATAGGTAAACTGGCCCTTTTCTTTTGTAGCTCTTAATTTTTTTCTTTGTTCTGTATGTTTTGTGGCTTAATTATTATGTAGCATGCTGATGTTTTGGGGGGATCATATCTATTTGGTGTTCTATAGCTTCTTTTATCTTTATAGGCATTTCCTTCTTCAAGTTAGGAAAGTTTTCTTCTATGATTTTATTGAAAACATTATTTGTGCCTTTGATCTGGTATTCTTCTCCTTCTTCTATTCCTATTATTCTCAAGTTAGGTCTTTTCATGGTGTCCCAGATTTCCTGAACATTTTGTGTTATAGCTTTTTTGGTTTTAGTATTTTCTTTGACTGATATATCTATTTGAGCTACTGAGTCTTCCACTTCAGAAATTCTCTCTTCCATTTCTTGTACTCTGTTGGTTATGCTTGTATCTGTGGTTCTACTTTTTTTCTTCATGTTTTCTATTTCCATCTTTGCCTCATTTTGTGCCTTTTTTATTACTTCTTTTTCTGTATTTAGTTCCTGGCATGTATCTTTCATTTTTTGGTTTATTTTTTCTTGGTTTTCTTTCATAGATTTGTTCATCTCTTCCAATTTTTTGGTTGTATATTCTTTTATTTCTTTAAGGGAATTTTTCATATCTTCTTTGAGAGCTTCAATGATCATCACAAAGGAATTTTTGGTGTTACTTCCTTCTGTTTCCTCTTCATTGCTCAGTTCAGGTCTTGTAGTTGTAGGACTGCCACTTTCTTCTGGAGTTACCTTTTTGTTCTTTATATTATTATATATATTTTTGGACTGGCATCTGCCCATGGCTTCAGTGGTTCACGATTAGGTGGCTCCTGGTCAGTTGTCGCAAGTGGGCTTGTGTGTCTCCTGTCACCTCTGAACAAAAGGTCTGCTCAATCTCTAACTCTGCTCTGGGCAGGGGACTGAATTTCAAGTCCTCAGTCCTTCTCTGTTGGAGCAGTTGTAGGCTCACAAGTTCCCTTGTCTTACCAGCAGCTGGGGGGACCCTGACAGCCCAAGTTTATCTCTGTCTGCTATGGAGTATGCGGGGACACACTCCACAGACAGCACCTGGTCCCGGAACCAGAACCCGACCCTCACTTTGCATCTTAACTTATTTTTATTAATTTATGTCTTGTCACATGGCTTTTGTCTAATCTATTACTTTGTATCTTGCTTTTTGGGTGGCTGGATCATGTCTCTCATTGGCTTTGCCCTCCTTCCCCTTTATCTATGGTCAGATTTCCTGTCTGCTTCTTATATGCCTTGCCATAGGCCCAAACAGTCCCTTTATTAACAAATAATATTTATCACATACAAAAATACATCCTATGTCAGCTGATTTATCATTTGTGAGTCTTCTATAGAAAAATATCTATTCAAGTCCTTATCCCATTTTTAAAATGAAACAATTGCCCTTTTATTATTGATTTATATGTTATTTATACATATTACAATCACAAAAACTTTTCTGATTCTATAAGTTGTTGTTTCCTATTATTGATGATATTCTTAGAAGCTGTGCCTTGCTCATTGTCTACAAAATTATGAAATTCCCAAATTTATACTTGTTATTACTTAGCTTTCAGTCTTTTTTTCCAAAAGTTAATAATGTATACTTTTAATTCAGTTAAAGACAAGTTAATTTCACAGCCTAGTACATGTTCTATCTTTTTTTTTAAGATTGATTTATTTATTATGAATACAGTATACAGAAGAGGGTATCAGATGTCATCGTAGATGGTTGTGAGCCACCATGTGGTTGCTGGGAATTGAACTCAGGACCTCTGGAAGAGCAGTCAGTGCTCTTAACCTCTGAGCCATCTCTCCAGCCCCACATGTTCTATCTTAGACAATATTGCATGTGAATTGAGAATGTTGTGTACTCTGGTGTTGAGTAGAAAGCGAGAAGTCAGTTAGATGAAGCCTTCTGTTTCCTTGTTGATGCTCTGCCTACCTCTGCATCATAATGGTTTTCCTAGTTTCATAGTTTTCTTCTATGTCCAGTTTTCCATCATTATTTTTGAAGGGATCTTGTCATTAAACACATTTATAGCTATAACTGTTGCATAGTCTTCATAGACTGATAATTTATTAATGAAAATAGCCATTTTATCTCTAATAAATTACTTTGTTTGCTTTCAGTCTGGGCTTTGGGGGGTTGGCACGATATGGAATAAGGGATAATATCATCAGTCCAAGTGACTGGAGTTTCATTCCTGAGATTCATATAGTAGAGAGAACTGACTTCTACCAGTTTTTCTCATACTGCCTCTTCTGCACCATGACACATGTACCCTCCCCAACACACACCCCCACCCCAATACATAAATGAATAAAAAAATATTAATAATCTAGAGGCTAGAGAGATGGTGTGGCAGTTAAGAGCACTCTTCTTATACAGGGTCCAAGTTTAATTCCAAGTATTCCTATCAGTCATCTCAAACCTCCTGTAGCTACAGCTTTGAGGGATGCCAACATAGTCATCTACACTCACATTTACACACACACACACACACACACACACACACACACACACACTTGGATCATATAATTCGCTTATGAGACAAATTTATTACTAATAAGTATACAAGCATTACAAAACATTACCTACATAACTCTAACCCTAACCCTAACCCTAACCTTCCCCTTCATGCATATTTGCCGTTATATGTGTGTGTGTATGTATCTTATCCAAATATGTTGCAATGCAAACTATATATTTTACAAGCTTTATCTTATCAAATGTAATCTGTACTGGAGAAAACAGAATACCAAATCTGTTTTCATCTCCCTTTCTGCCATTTTTGATTCTCTCCATTTGTTTCTTTAATCTTTCCTTAACATCTGGCATCATTTTTAAAATTCCAATATGATTTTACTGCCAGTAATCTATGTTGAACTATTATTGTCAAACATATTACAAGATCCAGTGTCTCAATTGCACCTCACTGCCTTATGTAATTGTTTCTTATTTAGAGTTAATCATTTTATGCAGAAATATGTGTCCAAATATTATTTTAGCCATTTCAAATAGGCAACTCAGTGAAGCATAGTCACCACACTATGCAGCTATCACTTCAATACATCCCCTGCCTCTGTCATCAGCCCAAACAGAAATTCCATGGCCCATAAACTATCACTGCCAGTAGCCCCTAACAACCTCTAGTCCACATTTGTCTCTAAGAACCTGCTTATTCAAATGAATGAAACTGTATGAATTTGTTTTTCATTTAAAATAATGGATATATGTTATAATATGTATCCATAAGTCATCATTTTATGACTAAACAAAATACAAATATATTGTGTATATATGTATACATATCCACAAATTGTAAGGGATGTATGTGCATGTATATGCATATGTGTATATATATATACATATGCATACATAAACACACAGGCAAACACTTTTCTAAATTATCACTCCTGTATTTTGATTCTATTTATCAATTGATGTATGTTTGAATTATTTCAGCCTTCTAGCTATTGTGCATGCTATGAGCAGTGGTACAGAAATAAATATTATTTTGAATGTCTATTTTAAATTCCTTTTGATCTGTACCTAGAAGTGGAGTTTACAAAACCATGGAGTAATTCTAGTTTGTTTGCTTTATAAATGAATGAGAAGAGGTGACAGCATTTACATAGTTTTCTATTGCTATGAAATACCTTCAATTGTGCCCTTATTTATGCATGTTGTTTAAAATTCATGTCTGGAGTCTTTGGCTTCTGATGCAAACTATTTCTCTTATTATTTCTTGCAGGTCAAGGCTGTGGGCCATGAAACTTCTTGTTTCTATTTCCCTAGAAATCTCTTCATCTCACCTTCATAATTCTGGGATAGTTTTGCTGGATATAAAATCATTGAAAGTAGCTTACTTGCAATGCTTTGAGCATGCCATCTGACTGGCCTCTGGCCCCACTGTTTCTGCCAAGTGGGAGAGGGGATACATAGTTACTATTTTGAGGATTCCAGAGTTACTTCTCAAGGTAATGGATATGTTTTTAAGATAGATCCTGAAGAGAGCTGCACAATATTGTGAGTGTCATCAATGTTACTTTGGTGCTCATAGGTAGCAGTCCTTTTGAGTCCTTGAGGTTTGTGATGAACCTAGGAGAGTTCTTACTGTTTAGCTAGCACTCTCTGTATTCTTCTCTGGTAAACTAGAATTCAGTTATTTGTTTCTTCTTAATTGCTTACTGTCAAAATCTCCATTCCATAAGAGAGTGCTAATCTTGAGAGCCTTCATAGTATTCTAAAGAAAAGTTGCTTGCATGGGGGGGGAGGTAGGGGTGTATTTAAGAACTTTCTGTTCTTGTGGACTTCTTCATATGCCTCTCCCAGAGTGGATATTCCATCCAATGATCAACTGGAGACAAAAGGGAGGGGGCTCTTGTTGCAAGTGATGCTTACACACCAGGAGTGGGAGCTTCTTCTGGAGGGATGCTTACACACCAGGAGTGGGAGCTTCTTCTGGAGGGATGCTTACACACCAGGAGTGGGAGCTTCTTCTGGAGGGATGCTTACACACCAGGAGTGGGAGCTTCTTCTGGAGGGATGCTTACACACCAGGAGTGGGAGCTTCATCTGGAGGGATGCTTACACACCAGGAGTGGGAGCTTCTTCTGGAGGGATGCTTACACACCAGGAGTGGGAGCTTCATCTGGAGGGATGCTTACACACCAGGAGTGGGAGCTTCATCTGGAGGGATGCTTACACACCAGGAGTGGGAGCTTGATAGCTGCTAGATAAGATATTGGATCCTTTCATTGGTAGCCAAAAGGAGATCTCCCCATCTTTTTGGCTACATCTATCCCTCGCAGAGTTCTCTTAATTTAAGATGAGGTGGGAAGAAGGGAGGAGGTCAGTGCTGAGGTACACAATCTTGTTCATTCTGAGTTTTAGTCAATCTTCCTAGGTGATGCTTTCTTCATTTTCTGTGTCTCCCAAAGCCAGGTAGTCTGCTTTATTTCAGAATCTTCACTAGTCACACTTGTTTTAGTAGAGAGGTCACAGAGTTCTTCACACTGTCATGTTGGAAAATAATCTTTCCAAGACTTTCCTTCCTTTCATGCAACGTTCTGAAGCCGTCAAGGAGCAGATGGAATACCGTCTGGCATTCTTATGGTATTAGTAGGATACATTTCGGAATCAAGCAACCCTCTGTGGGTTTTTTGTGTGTTATGTAAGAAGTTTAATTTTCAAACCCCTATATTCTTTTCCAAACACATGCCTTACATAAAGGATAGCTGTTGTCAAGGGTATATACCTGACAATGATTAAAATGTAGTAAAAGTAACTAAATTGCCTAATTACCAACTCCCTGCTGAATCATCCCTCATGTGAAACAAAGGTTTTCTGGGTCTGTGCAAGGTTCACAGCTTCTCTGTGACTATTCAGAAAGGCCTCATTGTGCCCTGCCTAAAAGCATACAATAGCTTAAATAAAACAGAAATCTCCAACAGTCCCCCTAAAGGGTCAGCAATTATTAATGAAATGCAAGTCTCCCAACTTGGCAGCCAGAGATTAAAAGACATTTGCTCTGGAACAATCTCCCTCTCTCAAATAAAAGAGACGAAGAAGGAAATTAAATTTCCGAAGAAATAAATTTTGACTGAAGTGAGAAATCACGCTAAGAAGCTAATTTAAGGCAGATGAAATTAATTTGGGTGACATTTATTCTATTTAGCAAAAAATAGTGACAAAACATATAGTCGCTCTGTGAGCCGGAGATAAGAGGCGAGTAATTTAAGGCTGGGCATAGCTGCCGTCTACAGCGATTTAATCCTTCTGCTACACGTCCCTTGTGACCTATCATTAAAGGTTTAAAGTAAAACTGACAATTATTATTAGCTAGTAATTGGATTTTGGAGATCCAGTATAAAGTTAGGATAATTTAAATGACTGTCGACATTGGAAAGATTATGTAAACGCTCTGAATCAGCTGAATTTATCAATTTATTTAGTCTTATAAAATGGAGTACACATACCCAGCACCAGCAAGCTTGCATGAAGGAGAGGTAGTGGATTTCTCAGAATCACCCTCAGGGAGCCAGAGGAAGCTGGACTCAGGCTTCCTGAAGGAAAACACCCATGCTGGCATGCCAAGTGTTCATCAAGGAGGTGGGCTTCTGGCATCCAGCTCAGAACCTCCACTCAAAGCAAACAAAGCCGTACCTCAGAAAAATCACAGCATTCAAGGAGGAAAATGAAATTGTCTTGGGCTACTATTTCATAAAAGGGATTTTTGATCACAATGACAGATTCAGAAACAAGATGGAATCAAAACACATGACCGTCACCTATAGCAATGTCCTCCAGCTGGAGTATATCAAATGATTCTTTAGTCCATAAATACTGATATGAACCCATCCTGTTCCTTTGTCCAACCCAAGCACCCAGCAAATTGGATTATTTAGAGGAATGCTTTACAAATTTAGTTCTGCTAAGAAGGCAATTGCATTAAAGGCAGGAGCAACATGGTGCCTTCACCAGCTGTAGCAGATCCTATGGTTAATAGCCTCCTCACCTTTAAATTCATTCTTAAAGGCAAGGTTTAGATTCACTGTGAAATAATTATGTCTCCAGTTTTCCTGCATGCAGTAGATGCTATCTCAAACTCTCCTCATCTTAGTGTTCTGGGCCATTATACTCTCACTATACTATATTCAAAGAATTGAAAATATATATATATATATAATGCTGATTTCTGTAACTTAAAAATGTTTTAGCTCTTAGGATATTCATCCTTTTTAACATAGTAACCCCACTTTGAATCACTCATCAAGAATAAATTAAGGATCTGGGCTTGGGTTTAGTGGACTGCAGGGGGTTTAGAGTAATGAGCTGTTGCTGATGCTGGGACGATGGCTCAGAAGACAAAGCGCTACTGTCTGTACAAGAGTGAGGCCCTGAGTTCAGATCTTCCATATCTATGCAAGGCCAATGGCAGAACCACATGAATGATCCTATAATTCCTGTGCTAAAATGAAACGCTCAAAGGCTAACTAGCATGATGTGTGTCGTATCAAACAAGGGATCCTGTGTCGAACAAGGCGGAAGGCAGGTACTGATGGGGGAGAGGGAGGGAGTGGGAAAGAGGAAGTGGGCAATTAACTCATGTAAAAGGTACAAGGATTAATCTTTGCTTATTTATACTTTGAATCTATCTTTCATCTTTCTCCTATGGTACATCTCTATAACTCCTAAGAAGCGGGCACACATGGGGCAGGGAGGGGAGGTATTTTGGACCATTTTTTATGATAGAGTAAACTGTGCTATGAGATGCTATTCTCCAGAAGAGTGAAGATACACATACTCTCTCTATATATAGATAGACAGATAGATAGATAAATAGATAGATAGATATGATACAATATATAAATATGCATATGATTTTATATAATGTATGTTAATATATTATATATGAGAGAGACAGAGAGATTAGCTGCTAAGCAATAAAAAGCCAGGCAGGATCAGCATCGACCTCTTTCAGGTGCTGCAGGGGTTTGTACTGTGGGCTGATACCAAGGTTGTGATTAGCGGTTTGCACTTCTCCTTTACCAGCAGACATCTTAGCTTCTCCCCCACAGATGCCATAGCAGGAAATGGAGGCTACCAGGGATGTCCCTCTGGCCTCCCCGTATTCCTAGCACCAGTCCAGTGGACTCTGCTACAAGCCACTAGTGCATCTCACCTTCCAACGTGTGGTCCTAATTCTGAAGACTCTTTGCTGAACTTCCTGATACTAACTTTACTTTCTTCTTTTACTGCTCTGCCTCTGAGGACATTGGTACCCATTTCATGCAGAGATCATCTCTCTCATTTCAATATTCTTTCTCTTCTTGCCTAGCTTTCTCATAGGCTGACCAATGTTGCCTAAAGAGTCAATTGTGTTCAGGTTCTGTTTGTTGTTATTGTTTTAAGTATTTTTATGGGTCTAGTTCAATGTGAGCTTTTTCATTTAAAAATTTAATTAGTATACATAGCATTAAGATATTTTTGTTCATTCTCTGCCTGCCCTCTTTTCTCTCCTGATCCACTAATGCAGCTATCCTGTAAAGTACATGTTCTCTGGAAATCATGTCCATACAGTGCTAATTACAGTCAAATAAAGCATTGGAGTACACATTCATCTTATTAGTGATAGCCTTATAAGAAAGGAGACTTGAGCACAGGAATCCCAGGAGAGAAAGCCATAAGAAGGCACAAGGAGATGGCCAGCCCAGACAAGAAGCTTAAAAAGAACTTCCCCCCCTCAATTTTTCCAGAAAGAGTAAGCCCTGTGAATACCTTGGAGTTCCAGCCTTTATAACTGAGGAATTAAATACTCTGGCTAAGGTAACCTGTCTATAACATACCTGACCAATTCTCACATTGAACTACTTTTGTCAAGAGAATTCACATGGTAGTGCCCAAGTATGTGTGTGTTCTTTGGAGTCGGATGCTCAAAGATGTGTTTGAGGTATGTTTTGGATATGCTGTTGATGTACCTCTATTATGGTCATTTCATTAATGTCAACGAGACCATTGTTGAGGTTGGCTGTGTTTCTTCCTCAGAGGGACAAGGAGCTACTAGACTTACTCATTATTCATTAATCAAGGCTCCAAACACTGTGGAACAAGAGAGGGTGCCCAGGTGAACTTACAGAAAGAAAATCTCTAACAGGGATTAAAGTTGCACCTGAAGCTACAAGAGAACCACAGGGCCTGAATGGCAGCCTTTTCTAATTTAATTCTTGGGGTTCATGTTCACACATCTGCAGATGTTGTTGGTAGTTCCAAAGCCTTGACATCACAGGAGACTATTGGATTGCTTTCAAATGTGCTATCACCAAAGCACAATGAAATAGACATAGTCTATCAATTGCCCCCAGGAAAAGAAACTGTACTGGGTTGAATTTATCAACTGCACACAAAAATCCAAAGTGGGGAGTCAGAAGAAACCATGAAAAGATGACTATGTGTAAATGCTATTTGAGCTTTAGGGCTAATTAAAAGTTACAAAGACATCACAGGCTTGGTTCCTATTCATGTACACCTTCCCAGGGAATGTGAATATCAGGTAATAAATCTCTATACAAGATAAAATGTTTCAAATAATTAATGTCATAATGAGAATATTCTAAAAGAGGCTGTTGGGTGACCAAGTGTTTTGTTTACAAAAATAAAGACTGATGCCAATCTTGGCCACTCTCTTCTCTTTTTTTCTAGCAAACAGTTCTATTAACACCTCTCTGTGCCAGTGGGGACTTCTTCCTTGTGCTTACATCTACTTACGTCCTATTAAATATGGAGAAGGGCTTCCCTATGTCTGAAGTTGTAGTAGGACTGTTCTCTGTATCATCCTGTAAATAAAGAAGCTGGAGCACTGTAGGAGTGGGTGGAGGAATCAGAGGAGAGATAGGTAGAAGGAGGGTGGAGTCAGGCAGTCTCTATCCAATCTCCAAAGAAGAAGCATGTAGGGCTCATGAAGCTAGGGGTCATTGGGCCACATGGCAAGTACATTAATGAAAATGGGTTGAATAAAGATGAAAGAGCTAGCTTGTAATGTGCCTGAGACATGGAGGGGAGGTAAAGAGCCATGTGGCAGAAAATAGATTAATAAATACAGATTTATTTATGTCATAAGGGCTAGTTGGGAACAAGCCTAAACAAAAGGCCAAGCTCTCATAATTAACAATATATCTCCATGTCATTGTTTGGGGGCTGATGGTCCTAAGAAAGTTCAATGAGAAAATCTAACTACATTTGGCATCCAATGTAAAGACCCAACCTACAGGTTCAAATATGGGGTCTGAGAAAGCTGAGAAATGTCTTTGAAACACATAGCCATAGCCCACTGTTCATGGCATACAAAAGCACAGCTCTTTTAAGAGACCCTGCTATGCAGCTGGGTACTTGAGTGGTACACCAAAGAAAGTCTGATGACATGTGCTAAAAATGTACACACAAAGAATCACATCCATTTCCTATGATGACAGTGAAGAGATGAGGAGAAATAAGTAAGATAGAAACCTAGAGATTATTCAGAAGTCTTATTCTGCCTCCTTCTAATTCAATATTGTTTTAGATGAGGCCACTCACTGAGGAGTTATGGAGTGTTTGAACTTAGCTTATCCTCCTATCTCTGCTCTTCATTTTGCTCAAAGGGCTTCACAGTCATATAGAGGTTCAGAGAAAAAGATATGCCTGTAAAGACCAGCAAATAGCCATTATTAAAGTGCCTAGTGGTTATGCCTTTCGAAGCATTCAGCCAAGGCCCCTAGACCTCTAATGTGGAAAAACATCTTCACTATGGAGTACTTTCTGTAAATCCTTTGCTGTAGGTGTGTTGATTGGATACCAAGCTGTCTTAGTGTTTTAATTGCTGTGAAGAGATGCCATGACCACAGCATTGCTTATAAAGGAAAAATAAATTTGAGTTTCAGAGGTTTAGTCCATTATCATCCTGGTGGGAAACATGATGACATTCAGGCATACATGGTGCTAGAGAAGGAGCTGGGAGTTCTACATCTTGATCCACAGGCAACAGGAAGTGAAATGTGACACTGGGTATAGCTTGACCATAGGGAACCTCAGAGTCTACTCCCACAGTGATACACTTCCTCCAACAAGTCCACACCTCCAAATAGAGCCACTCCCTTTGGGGGCCCTTTTCTTTTCAATCACACAAGCCAGACTAATATCTCAGTACTTGTCCACTCAAGCCTCACATGTGTAATCCCTACACTTCCAGCTTATATGGCCTTTAGCCTGGTATTGATATCTCTCCCTGGAGCATCATTCCTGGCCATCCTCATCTACAACTAATTCCCTTTTTTCCTTCAAGTTTCAGAACTGACATCATTTCTCCCAGGAAGCACTTACTACCTTTCCTCTATGCTCCTCTGAAATCCACTATGACTCTGCCATGTCTCCACCAGAACTCTTCCATATAAGTGACTCACTGCATTTGTCACACCAATATCCCCCTGCTATGAATTCCTTGATAGTAAGAGATGACCCCTTAGAAGAATATAAATACAATACTATATGTGTTGGTTTGAATGAAATGGTGCACATAAGCCTATAAGAAGTGATATTATTAGAGGTGTAGCCTTTTGGAATAGGCCTTGTTGGAGGAAGTGTGTCACTAGAGGAAGGGCTTTGAGGTTTAGAAGCTCAAGCCAGGCCCAGTGTCACTCTCTTTTCCTGCTTCCTGTAGATATAGATGTATAACTCTCAGATACTTTCCCAGCACCATGTCTGCCTGCGTGCTGCCATACTTTCTGCTATCCTAATAATGGACTCTAATAATACCTCTAACTGTAAGCTGTGGCAATATACTATGTCTTTATTAAAAATAGTTTGAAATATCAGAGGACAGAGCCACCCATAGAACCAAGCTATGAAGGTAAGAGAGTGGTGACCCACACCTTTAATCCCAGCACTTGCAAGGCAAAGATCCTCTGGTTCTCTGTGAGTTCAAAACCAAACAGGCACACACCTTTAATCTTAGCAATAGAAAAGTTAAACCAGGAATTGAGGTAGTTTGGCAGGAGAAGGCAGAAATTCTTCCCTCTGCCTGCCTGCCCTTTCAGCTGAGGAGTCAGAGGCACTGAGTCTGAGGATTCATGGAAACAGGATCTACCCTTTTGGGCCTGAGGAGTTGACTAGGTAAGAACTGGCTGTGGCTTGTTTCTCTGTCTCTCTGATATTTCAGCTCCCTCTACCCCCCTCAAAAAAAAAAAAGCCAGCTCTGGGTTTTTATTAATAATATCAAATAGAATTCGTACAATAGTAAGATGACCCCAATTAAATGGCTTTCTTTATAAGAATTGCATGATCATGATGTCTCTTCAAGGCAATAGAAACACTAAGAAGGTGGTACCAGGGACTAAGGTATGGATGTGATAGATTAAACTATGCTTTTGTTTGGAAGAATGTGGACTTTGGAATTTGGGGTTTAAAAAAAAGCAGTTGAACCCTTTAAGTAGACTTAATGGGCCATCCTGGCAAGAACATGAAAAAACAGTGCTGCTGAGGGTGATTTGAATTCATGGGGCCCAGATCAAGAGGATTCAGAGGAGAATTGCCTAGAGACTGTTTTTGTGATATTTTGGCAAACTTTAGCTACTTTTTGCACTTGTCAGAAAAGTCTACCTAAGACTAAATTAAAGAGTTTTGAATTAATTGTTTTGGCAGAGGGAATCTCAAAACAGCTTACTATTGACTCTGTCATGTGGTTATTAGTGTTTGCTCTTATGCAGATCTATTATGAAAAGGAACAAGCTGGAAGAAGGAAAATACAAAATGTACAGTTGGATGATAAAAGGGACACCAGGAAATATAAACAGTTTAAAAACAAGCTTAAAACTAAGTAGGATAAGGGGAGTGGTGACCTCAGAGCAAGACCCCACCCAGCTAAGCTTCCAACTTGTGAAAAGGAATTAAAGAAAAATGAAAATAAATGAAAGAAAAGCTTAGGGCCAGGGTGTGGTATGCTCACCTTTAATTCCAGGACTTAAAAGGCAGAGGCTGGCAGATCTCTGCGTTCAAGGCCAGCCTGGTCTACAAAGTGAGTTCCAGGACAGCCACACAAACACAGAAAGCTTGTGAAAGTATATTTGAATGAGGGGGTGGATGTTCCAGCCCCGGTAGTCAGCAGAAGATGATAGCTATGGCCATGTAGTTCTGGATTTAGAGTCAAGGATATAAGAGAGGGATTATGGAATCTCTCTTCTTGATTAAAGAAAGCTACTGAGGCCAGGCATATGTCAGTGGTGTCCCTGCATGCAGGCCGAGAGAGGCCATTACATAAGCTGTGAAGGTAAAGGCTGGATTCTGTTGGAGAACTCAGGAGACTGAAACTGCCAGAGTGTTGGGATGCCCACAGAGGAGAGCTGCTAACAGAGAATGGAACCAGCCAGACAAAGAAGTGTGCTGTAGTCAACAAAGTTAAAAACAGTTGGAGATCTGAAGAGTGCTTTGACATCACATATAGAGACATAGAGTTTGGAGTTTTCCCAGCTGGCTTTCAGTCTTGCTTTGGTCCAGTATTTTTTTATTATTATTATGCTCCCTTTCATCCTTCTGAAATGGTAATCTATAACCTGTGCCATTATATATTGGAAGCATGTGATATGTTTTTTCATTTTGATTTTATAAGGGATTACAGTTAAAGGATTGCATAATTCCAAGAAGAGACTCTGACCTCTGGACTTTTAAACAGCGTTGAAACTGTTACAGACAATGAAGACTTTTGAAATTGGACTAAATGCATTTTGCATTATGATATGGCTAAAAGCCTCCAGAGGCCAGGGAGTGGAATTTGTTTGTTTCAATGACTAGCTCCCTCAGGTCACAGGGAATGGCAACACTGGAGGTATGGCTGGTCTTGTTGGAGTAGGTGTGGCCTGGTTGGAGGAAGTGTGTCACATGGGATGGGCTTTGAGGCTTCAGAAGCTTGAGCCAGGCCCAATGGCTCCCTTGCTCTTCCTGCTGCCCATCAAGTCTGGATAGAGAATTCTTGGCTTCCTCTCTAGCACCATGTCTGCTTACCATGCTTCCCACCTTGCTGATAATAGGCTAAACCTCTGAACTCTGAATCATCTTCCAATTAAATGTTTTTCTTCCTAAGAGTTGTCGTGGTCATATTTTCTCTTCATAGCAATACAAACCCTGAGACACTGTGCTTGACAAATGGATGTGCTCTAAGAACTATGCCCAAAGTGGGATTGTAGTTTCGGGATGCCCAAAGTGCATCGCTCAAGGCTCTTGAGTGTGTGCGTGGCAGGGGGAGGGGGAAGTATCAACACTGTGTTTTTGTTTGTTTGTTTTTTTGGGAGAGAGAGAAGACAATCTTGTTGTTTTATGTGTACTTTTTCCCTAAGAAGGGAACCAACCTTCCTACAAAATTCACCAAAATATAACAAAAGGGTGGGGTGCATCTGTAACTGTCTGAACTTCTCAATAGAGTTCTCTCTTTTGAATTACCCCTTCCCATGCCCCAGCATCCCTCTTCACTGAGTCTCTGATGTTTGTTCATGCATTTGCTCAGGTACACCAAGGTTCCCACTGAAAACAGTGTTGCTTTGCCCTGGAAGATGTAAATTACAAAGAGAGCCTGTCATCACACTGAATCTATCTCCCTGCTGATGGAGGGAAGCCTCCTCTGTCTCTTGGGCTGGGGCCCCCTAAGATCCTGGTGATAACTAAAGTATCCCATAAAACTTGAGTGTCAGGAAGAGGCCCCTTCAGGTTGACGGCCTTGACCTTTGATTTATTGTCATCTGTCTTTCCTATGTGTCTCACAAAATCACTGGGCTCTGCTCGCTCTTGGCTGTTTTCTCTGGGGACTGACAGCATCTGGCTCACAATGACAGCTCTGAAGTTGTACCATACAGGTTTCTGGCTCCCACAGCTCTAGGGCTCTTCCAGAACTTCCTTTGGGAAGAGACAAGTGCTGATCAGTTATAGGAAGAAGGCCTGATAGCCATCCCAACCTGCAGCCAGCTTCACCAAGGGCCTAGTGAGCTAATAACAAATCAATCCTAAGAGATGCTTTCTAGGGTCCTGAACTAATAAGTCGCCAGCTTTCTGCATTCCCGCTCTGTGTGCTGTCTCAGCTGGGTGGAAGGAATGAGGTACTTTCGAGGTTATTGAGCACAGCATCTGCACTGGCAAACAGTGGGATGTGATTTAGCAGCCACACAGGTGTTTTCTTTAATTACGCACTATAGGGAGTGCTTGCTGAGCTCCACACCCCCACTGTTCCCCGTGCTTTCCTGGTCATCCGTGGCAGGCTGCACTGGGTAACTGGCTGAAGCACTTCCTGGTAGACAAGAGATCTGAATTCCTTCAACTGGGCCTCCTTAAAAGGCAAGTCCAGGCAGAGGAATGCCCACTCTTCTATTCTTAGGCACAGACAGTACAGGGATGTCCAGAGAACTGTGTGTCTGGGAAGAATCTCAATTCTCACCACTTGAATTGGACACGGCTAAACTACGTGAAGTGATGAAGATATGAAGATGATGCTAAAGAGAGCCTGAGTAAGGAGGATGAGTGTGGCTCTCCAGGTCAGTAGACCTTTAGGCCTTGTCTACAGAGCACTGCTTATTGCTCTTATTCTATCCTTTGCATGTGTGTGAAGAAATGGATCTACAATAGCAAGTCATGATTTTCATTCCCCAGGCAAGTTCCAAGAGACTCTTCTATCTTGCTTTTCAAACATTTATGTGTATACAGATCACCTCAGCTCTTGTAGAAAAGAAAAATGCAGATTCTGATGAAGCAGGGTTCTGGTGTTCAGGTGAGTTTGGGGACTATCCTTTGAGTATGGAGGAAAGCTAATATCACACAGTGCCCCTCAGATGGCAGAACCTCTCATGATTGTTGAACAAGTTCCTGGTTCTTTTGACTCACAGCACTCTTTTCTCTGTATATTGGTGGCTTTATTTCACAATCTCATGACACTCCCCAAATACACTTATGGGTCTAGAATTAAGACACACCACCAAAGAGACTGATAGTTTCTGACACCTAGTAAGTGTGATGTCAGGCCTCCCCAAGGCAACATGCAGCAAAAAGCGAATGGATTTTTATGGAAATCTACTATCCAAGAGCTGGGTGAAAATGGGATCCATCTTTCAGGAGAGTTCATCAGCAGTAGAATCTAATCCCTGTAGTTTCTAGTCCAGGAACCTCCAAAGATTTCCCATTGGGTAGGACTTTGAAAGAATGACCTAAACACATCTCCATCACAAATTGTGACAATTGGAAGCATGTTCTCACGAAATTTTACTGTTCCATACAATCGAAGAAAACCCCTAGCCCTTCCCAGAAGAAGGTATGTTTGAGACAATGTGATTGTGAACATGTGGTCCCTTTTTAGCCTCTAAAGCATACCCTCCTCTGAGCTCTGATGTCGAGCCACGCCCTCCTCTGAGCTCTGATGTCGAGCCACACCCTCCTCTGAGCTCTGATGTCGAGCCACGCCCTCCTCTGAGCTCTGACATCAAGCCACACCCTCCTCTGAGCTCTGATGTCGAGCCAC
>PVIH01004807.1:0-35000 GCA_004025045.1 Sigmodon hispidus
TGTGTGTGTGTGTGTGTGTGTGTGTGTGTGTGTGTGTGTGTGAGAGAGAGAGAGAGAGAGAGGAGAGGCAGTTAGCCACCACTCCATCTGACAGGAGAGTTGTAAGTCACCCACATGCAACTACATAGAATCGCTAGTTATACAACATGAAGATGTTGACCCAGGAAGAGTCTACTGGGTCCCACATCCCCCTAGGGCCTGATCACAGACAAGAAACTTCACGATGAGCCACACAGTGAGAAGGGGAAGGAGATAGAAGCATGAAGACTGGCAGCAAGCCCAGCGGCTCATTTACCTCTAGGTTAAAACAGCTCTGGCCTCCCAGCCCGTGGCTCCCGAGGTCCCCATCAGCACGCCGATGCAGCTCCCGAGTGGGTCGGAGGCGCGGGCCCTCTCTCTCGTCCCCTCGATCCTGACTCAGTTGCCACTCCAGCTGGTCTCTCAGTTTGGACTGTTAAGTGCACGAAGGGGATTTAATTTACTTTGAATTTTTAAATGAGAAATAAAAGACAAGGGGGTAGGCAAGGAGTGGAAGGTAAAAACAAAAGTGGGTAGACAATGGAGGAAAAAAAAAAACCAAACAACCCCAACTACCGGACAGAGAAAAGCATGAATAAAAACAATAACCTAAACACTTAAGAGAATGAAGAGAACAAATCCAAAAGAAGTGTGAGCAAAAAGATGCGCTAACATGGAAAGCGGTGAAGGGGGCGGCTACACAGAACACTGATTTATGAGACAGATGTGATGGGGACACAGGCGAACTACCCACGCAGGACACAGGGAAGAGTCTCTGCCTTCCTTACTTGTTAAGCGGCCAGAGCCACAGTCCGGGGCGGCAGCTGGGCCATGCACCCAGGGTGAAGCCTGGGAAAGCGGTCCTTGCTGGGCTGTTCCCCTTGGCCCTTACCCTGGGCATCGAGGGGAGGGCGGCAGGAGCGGGTGGCAGCGGGATTTTCCATCAAAACCAGCCTTCTCAGAAGGGGCTCATCTCCCTCCTGCTGGATTATCTTCCAGAGGGAGAAAGTAGGTGGGCCTGGGATGCCTGAGATTTCTCACAACTGCGATTGTCTCTCTGGCGATAAACCCAGAGGGTAGCCAGGGCACTTGTTACTGAGTCTAAGTTCCTGACTGTGACAGCTTCTTCGGCAGGGTGGCTGGTTGGTTGAGACACCGTGCAGTGGAAGGCTGCATTGGTCCCTAG
Source organism: Sigmodon hispidus (assembly GCA_004025045.1). Classification (NCBI taxonomy): domain Eukaryota; kingdom Metazoa; phylum Chordata; class Mammalia; order Rodentia; family Cricetidae; genus Sigmodon; species Sigmodon hispidus. The sequence goes on from PVIH01004807.1 coordinate 1,205, forward strand.
CGTGCGCCTCCACTGGGCTTAACCTTGTCACAGAAGACCCTCTAAACCAGGAATAGTGGTGCAATCAAAGAGGAGAACAGAGGGAAACGCAAAAATTAAAAAACAACTTAGAAAACAAAATTAAAAGGAAAAAAAAAAATGAAACCAACAGAGAGAAAGGGTTTGTTTGACGCCGAGGCTTTAGTACAATGCAGGTCTGAAATTAAAACCAAGCAGCGGTGAGCAGTGCGAGCCCCAGAGCAGCAATGCCAGCGAGAAGAAGGAGGAACGAGGCGGAGCAGGGAGGCGAAGCCAGGAGGCCCCTTACCTGCAAGTCGGGGCCCAGCTCCTTCCCCAGCGTCCCGATCGGGGAGTCCCGGGACACAGAAGTCACAGTGGAGAGGAAGCTGGATGACTCTGTGAGGTGGGATAAAGGCGACAGACCATCCACAATCCGGGTCATCTGTTCCAGGAAGGTCTGCAGCTCCTTCCTGAAAGCCTTCATCTTCACGTTGATGGTCTCCAACAAGTGGGGCTCATTCTGGCTACCCTCACCATCACCTGGGGCGCCAGGCAAGGCCGACGCACTGCTCCGCAGGCCTGAATCATGGATAAAACCATCTGTATCGGTGATGAGGCGCTCCACAGTCCGCTCAAGCCGCTGGGCCTCCTGTTTTATGGTCACCAGGCACTCGGTGTCTTCTCGGACCCTTAGGAGTTCTGCGGGGCACGGCTCACTTGCCTCTGAAGGCTTTCCACTTCCGAAGCCTGAGGTCTTCTCGCATATGTCCTCCGAGTCGCTCTCCCCACCAACAGGGCCTTCTCTCTTTGGCTGGGGCAGGCGGCCCTCCTCCCCATCGCTCTCTTTCTTGCCCGTGTCGCTCTCTGCGTCACTATCTCGGGGGCTCGGGGCACGTAGCCCCAGGTGTGCAGCAAGGTCGCACCGCTGGACATTGGACAGCAGCAGCCGGTTCTCATATTGCAGCTTCAGAACCTTCCCATTCAGCTCATCGATCTGTAGCCTGGCTGACTTGAGCTCCTCCTGCAGAGGAACATTGGACCCGGGACCCTTAGACATGCTGTCCCCAAGCCATCCTGACTCCTGATGAGGCTCAAACTTGAACTTGCTCAGCTCATGAGTCAACTGTCGATTGTGGTCTTCAATTTCCGATATGGACCTCCTCAGCAGCTCAGCTTCTTCCTCCACAAACTGTAGGTGCCTGCGGAGCTCAGTGGAGGACTCCAGAGAGTCCCCAAAGGGTGAGGTAGGAATGCTTGGCACGTGGTCCCTGCCTGTTCCCTCCCGCTCGTGCTGAACCCGCATGTCCTCCATCTCTGCTTTGAGGCCACGGTTTTCCACCTCCAGTTCCACGATCTTCCGGCCCAAGATGTTGGCTTCTTCCTCCACCAACTTCAACCTGAGCTTCAACTCTGCCTCCCTGGTGCTGGGGGGCCCACCAGCCTCCCCTGTCGGGAGAGGGCTGTCCACATCACCATAGAGGGACTTGTACTTCTGCAGTTCCCGCTCAAACTCATCCTTCTCCCGCCCTAGCTTGGCCATCTTTTTGCGCATCAGGGAGGCTTCCTCTTTGGCAAACTGAAGCTGGCACTTCAGATCCGCACTGTCATCCTGCCAGGCAAGAATAGCCCGAGGGAGGGTTATCTGAAAATATCAAATGTGTGTTTTTTTATGATCCCCTCACCCCCAACACACACATACACACAGTGCACACATCCATGCACCCACCCACACATGCACACCATTCTTCCTGGTGGTACTGTTGGTTTCTTTTTTTTCTTTTCTTTTTCTTTTTTTTTTTTTTTTTTTTTTTTTTTTTGAGAAAAACAGCCAGGACAAAGCAGCAGTGGAATCTGGAGCCTTTGCAGATGGGGCCCTGCAAAGACCCATAGCTTGTTGCTTTGTCAAGAAACTGAACAGTTCCTCTGGGGGAAAACCATGCACATAAAACCATCACACAAGTTATGTATGAAGGAAAAAGTTAAATGAAGTCCAACATGTGTCAGTAATATGGTGGCCCCTGGAAACTTTATGGAGCCAATACAGTTCATCATCAGCACCCAGAGAAAAAAGTCACCAAAATCCCTCACAAAAACTGGTGGTAGGAGTTAATGTGACTCAGGGTCCATATCTACTCTAAGGCCACTACAAACCCCTCACGTATCTGACCACCTAGAAGGTTCCATCAGGACAGGAAGGTTGAACAAATGTAAGCTGGAGCCTAACTCTTCCACTGATTAGCTGAGGTAATTCTTCCTCCCTCTGGGCATACATATCTCCTTTCTCCCAGAATGGCATGAGGGCTGAACAAGGAGACGGTGGGCAGCAAGGAAACTTGAGGTACTACACAAGAGCACACACTGACGTGGAGTGGATTGTGGCTACAAGTGAAGACACGGGGCTTCTTGCCATGCAGGAACCGCTTTGAGATCATTTGTTTGGGCCCTGCTTCAGTTGCTGAAACACTGCAGGAAATTAAACACAGAGGCTAAAAAAAGAATCAAAGTGTTTGCAAATCTGAAAAGTGGTTCTCAGAAGAATACCAAAGAATTCAGAGGGCTCCCAAGGCAGGTACTTATGGCCCTTGCCTGCGAGAGGTTAAGTCAACTGCCTTTTCAGCCTGGGTCCCCAGGCCTTGAAGTAATCTATATTAGCCTGGTTAATGAACTGCTTTATTCTTTGTGTTCAGTAAATTGAAACAGTAAATTTCACCAAGGAGCCTTGATTGGCCCCATAAATCCCAAAAGATTGACAGGGGCAGGAGTGATGTCTACAAAGCCCCCCCCCCCATCCTGTGGAGGAAATACTGACATGGGCACTGAGATTTGCTGCTACCCAGGTTGCCAGCCAGGAAATGGAACAGGTCACCCTTCTGTGTGTTCCGCTTGCTGTCCGGGAGGATGGATGGAGTTCTTGAGCTCAGAGAACCATAGATGTACTCTGCCACATTCTGGCAGCACAAAGCCATCTGGTAGTAAGATACAGAAACTGCTTCTTTGGTGCCTCCAGCATGCTGCTTGTCTACATCTCCCTGACCACAAAGTCATGGAAGGAGAACTGAGTGACCAAAAAGACTGAGAAGAAATCTACCACCCAACTGCAGAAAGCATGATGTGAGGGGTATGTATCCCTAGGAGCCTTTGTGTATCCTTAAGAGTGATACATGCCCACCGCTGTCCTCTGGGACCTCTTCCCCAACATACACCTTTTATACACTATGGAGAGTGATCTATACATGTTACAGTTTTCAAGTTCTGAGAATTTCCACCCTAAAGACTTAGTTTTGGTTACGCAGGCCAAAAGGCAGGGAGGTCCCATGACTAAGTAAATAAGGCTACCTGCTCTATTTCTTTTCTTGCTTTGTTTTTTGAGACAGGGTCTCTCTATATAGTCCTGGCTGTCTTAGAACTCTATGCAGACCAGACTGGCCTCAAACTCACAAATATCTACCTGCCTCTGCCTCTTGAGTTCTGCAAACGCCACCATGCCTGCCTGCCTGTTCTACTCCTAACCACTAGGCAAAAATGACTTCATAGACTGTGGGATTAGACTGGACTATCTCAGACAGGGCTTCATGCATGTTGTAAGGACACACAGTGTGCTTGATCCTAACACTAACGAAGCACACCTGCTCCTTCCCCATCCATCCATCCATCCATCCATCCATCCATCCATCCATCTCTCCGTCCCTTCACTGCTGAATGTCTGCATAGCAGCAGCAATTGGGACACATTTTAAACAGCCTTGATTTCTCAGAACATTCTAAAGTAGAACAATGAAAATCACTTTTCCAGCTTCCTGTTAGACAAAGATGTGCACAGAATCCACACACAGACAGGTCTCTGCCATTCACACAAAGAAATAGAGTTTAAATACTTATCAATGAAGACAAGTTATAAAGACTTTCTAACCAAATTCTTTGGGAAAGTTAAATGCACAAACTGGAAGAACTAAGTCTAGCTTTAATTCGGGGAATCAGAGTGTACCCACTGGCCAAAACAGCCTAAATGATTCCACCACTACCTTAGCAGGAGACAAATTCTTCAGCAGAAACTGTTAATAAGAATGCCAATCAACTAGACACCCGTCCTCTGCCTGCCTTTAGTCTGAGACTCAATCAGGCCAGACCAAGAGAGCTGCTGTGCCATGTGTTGTAACCCATGTGAGGCCTTGGCATCAGAGGACCAGGGAGGATTCTGCCTGGCTCTGGAAGCAACTGTCGTGAAATAGGAGCCTAGATCAGGGACTCCTTGAAATCTCCCTGGGAGCCATGGTGAACTAAGTGGCTGGGGAAGAAGGATTCCCTGAAGGTTCTGAGACTCTGAAGCTCCCAAGTGCTTACAATCATCTGCTTACAAGAGCAGAGCTCCCACAGCCCTGCAGTCACCCTGACGATAGAAAACCTGAACCTCACACCAATCTCCTCCATCCTCCAACTCCATGTCACCCCCAGCACCATTGCCCCAATATCCGTAAGCTTAAGGAACAGACATGGCAGCGATTCCACAAATGGCTGAAAGATGTCTGTCCAACTGCGGATTGGCCTGAAGATTCATCACTGTCTGGTCTTCTTTTCCTTGAAGAAAGAAACTATACATACAGCAAGCACTCTGACATATGACGAAGCATGCTGTCATTTCTACCAACACCCATGCACACTACAAAGCCTGCCACCAGAACTAAAGCAGAGGGGGAGGGAAGGGAGGGAGAGAGAACCGGGAAACCTGATAAATGAAGGAAGGGAAGGAGTCGGTCTCTCTCCCTGATGTCACTGCAGCTGAAGCAGGACCCACACAACTCTGCAGTTGTGTGAAGTCATGAAAGAAGGAGAGGTACCTCTCCCCAAGGGAAGCTGAGCTCTGCCTGTTCTGAGGAGGAGGAGCCCACTCCTAACAAGACAAGTTTAGCTTCAACAGCTGGCAGCTATATGTCATTAGCTTGTAACCAAAGACCTCTCAAAAACTCTGCCAAGACTCTGGTGGAGGGATCTAGGTTGAATCCTAAGCTGAGAGTATCAAGTTTGAGTTTCAAGAGCCCATGGATCGCTCCAGACACGGTATGAAAGCTTAAGGTCGAACCCATCTCTCCAAGGGAAACAATTTCAACTATGGGCAGAGAAGACAAGCATGTCAGGAGTCAGACACACGGAGACCAGCACCATCACCAGCAGCTCGAAAGGCTTGCCAAGCAACAGAAATATATCACTGCTGGTATATATTCTTTGGCTTGCAAGTCTACTATCTGGCCAGCACCCCAGCAGCCAACTGCTCATGTGCCTACCTTGCGCCTTGGTGCCAGCTTCCTTTGGGTTTTGGTGACCGACCTGTAGTTCCCAGGGCGTTCCATTCCACCATTCTGCTGAATAGAAACTCCTTTCTCAATCACCCTGCAGACCGTGTGGAGCAACTCCACATAACACGGGTTGCTTGTACACACACTCATGAAGCTACAGCTCCTGTGCTTGGCATGTTATATATACCCAACCTCTTCATCAGTCAGAAACTGCACTTTGAGGAAAAAGCTCTTTGCTGGGCAAGAAACAGGGAACTAGAAACATATTCTAAACCCAGGATTCGAGAAACACTCGGAGGTGGTGGTGGGGGGGGGGTGAGAGGGAGTTTCAATTTTCCTGTCATCAATGGATTCTGAAATGAGATTTGGGGAAACTGGTGGGGGTGAGGTTGAAAATCAGTCTTGTGCAGAGTCCTCAAGTGACACTGATTTTCTGGAGGACACAGGAACCAGGGTGTGGTAGTTTGAATGCTCCCCATAGTCTCCAGTATTTGAACACTTGGTAACACTGTTTGCTGAGGCTTAGGAGGAAGGGTATCACTGAGGGCCGGCTTTGAGAGTGAAAGTGTGATCTCTCTACTTCCTGCCCGTGGTTTAGGATGTGACCTCCCAGCTTGCTGGTCCAGCGGTCATGGCTGCTGCACTTCCCCACCTTGATGGTAACGGACTGGCCTTCTGTTACCCAGAATTGTAAGCCCAAGTCAACTCTTCCCTCCGTAACTGCCTTGGTTACAGTGTTCACATAACAATAATAGAGAAGTAACTAATACATGAGGAGAGTATAAAGGAGGTTTCCAGGGACCGTGAGTACAAGCCCTGAAGCCCTCTTAGTAAGCCTGACTATATAGCAATTACACCTTTGCTCCCTCCAAATGCCTAATACTAAAAGCAATTTTAAAAAGAGAAAAGGAATCCAGCAAGGCAACTTCAAAAAAGCCAGAGAGCCTAGAAGAATATATACTCTATATGTAAAAAGGGCTAAACTTTTTCCTGCTAGAACATTTGACTTTCAAGTAAGCTAATGTAAGGCATCGATTTGTTCAGCTGTATACTTAACACAAACATTCACAAAACAGTGGCATATAAATGACCCAACCACCCAATGGCTGCACTGTGAATGTCTGTGAATGACTGTGACAGCCACAATACTTTCAGGCAGTTGGGAGAGCTGCCAGATCCCTGGACTACACCTATTACAGTTTCACACAAAGCCCATTTGATCTCTTTCCTAGAGAGCCTGCAGGTTATCAGAGCAAGAGAAACACAAAGGACAGAGATGTGGATGTGGTAAGAACATGTTCATCCTGAGAAGGTTTGAGCAAACTCCAATGTCTTGGCTGGTGATGTTTGTTTGAGTGCCCTAAAGGCAAAGAGGAAATTCAGAGAGGGGTGGCTTCCTTGTTAGGATTAGAGTTTTGGCATGAAAACCTCAACTTACCTGGCTAAGAGTTTTCTTCTCTTTGCACATTTCCCGGCTGCCTCTTCTCTTCAGGGAACTCTGTAAAAGATCCAAATGGCGCTTCATTACTGAGAGGTAACACATGACAGCTGATGCGTATCCTTCCTGGTGGAGCTACTCCAGTCTAGAGCCAACCAACATTTAAATGAGGCTGTGTGCGTTTGGTGAGTACTAAGGTAACTGAGTCTAGTCATGGTCATTGGGGAGCATCCCTCGAGAGAGCGGCTTCTATGCATTAACACTGAAGAGAAGGCAAGAAGACAAACACGGAAAGTCTCAGAAGCAGATACAAAGTAGTTCTGGAGTTGTCTTACTTCCTAATTACACATTGTTTAGCTACTATCAAAATTAATTCTTGTACTCTGAATGGCCAGATTTAAAAGTAGCAGGCTCTTGTTTATGAGGAAAACACAATCTAGGTATCAATAGTATTGACAATCTGACACCATTAAAGCATATCTTAAAGATCTCACAAAGCTTTTAAATTATTCTTATAAATGTTCTTGGCCTACAAGCTGCTTAGATTCCATACAGCCACCGATCAGTCTCTGGAAGGGAACTCTTTCTGGATCCTACAGATACCAAGCTCCACGGATGTTCAAGTACCTTCAATAAAATGCTGTAGTGTTTATTGCCTATGACCCATGAACATCCTCGTATATACTTTCAATCATCTCTAGATTATTTATAATGGCCAAAAATAATGTAAATACTATAAACAATACACTATACTGTTTAGGTGGTGATGAGAAAAATGTTCTATACATATATGTTCCGTACACATACAATTTCTTTCAAATGTTTTCAATGTTCAATGATTGCTTGACTGTGTGGATTAGGAGCTCCAGTAAATACATCCCATTAGGACCAGTTAGTAACATCACAAGAGACCTGTGCCTGGTTTACTCAGCAAACTGCATGCATGTATAAAACACAAACATTAGTAGAGCTAAGGGGTGCACATCTTTAATCCTAGCACTTGGAAGGCAGAGGGTAGGCAGATCTGAGTCCAAGGCTGGTCTATAGAGTGAGTTCCAGGACAGCAAGGCTACACAGAGAAACCCTGTCTTGAAAACAAAATCAAAACACAAAAGGAGGAGGAGGAGGAGGAGGAGGAGGAGGAGGAGGAGCAGCAGCAGCAGCATCGTGCTGGGTTCATTAATTCAAATGGTTCCCACTTGAGGTACCTCCCACTCTTCCCAGGCCTTGCAGCTATTGTAGAAATTTCAGGTTAAAACATTCTAAGTCTAGCTATCTCTTAGCCTCTAGGAGGCTGGAGAAAACCAGTAACTGAGATGGGCAAAGCCATCAAGAACACTAGCGGAATGGTCTGAGGCATGCATGGTCTCTAAATGCCAGCTTCAGGATTGGCTCGGTTTCCTTTTATAGTTTCTAGAAAAGGAGGATCGAACTACAAAGTAGAGCAGGGACAGGGAAGCCTGTCTTAGTCTGGGGCTCATTTTCCCAGTTAGTAGGCTTTCACTCTGCAGCTAACGGGGAGATTTATTCTAACGAGAGGCTGGAAGCAAAGCTTCTGTGATTCTGACTTGGAGAAATCATGAGAGCCGCATGGAGGGCACCTGCTCCCTCAGCTTTAACACAAGTAATATAAACGCAAATCTATCAAGTGCACCCACGGACTGAGATCTGCCACCAACAGCGACCTAAAATTTTCCAGTCTTCCAATATCATATGCTTGTATGCCAGAGAAAGTGAAATATGTATTTATAAAATGAAAGCTAGAAACAGAGGCAAAAGGCTCTTAACTCCAATGCAGAACCATAGGGTGCTGGAGGGTGCTGGATCATATTCAGGGTGAGGCCTGCTGAGAGCGGGGAGCCTGTGGGCAGACTCCTCCAGACCTGTGATCTAACAGACCACAGAGTAGGCTGGGAATCACGAGATTGGTGCAAAAGGCTGAATTCATTATGGCAACCAGAGTGGCAGTCACTACAAGACTTAACCTGCACCAGAAATCTGCAGAACCCACAAGAGAACAAACATAAAATACTGGCAATCAACAACAGAAATGATGGATGCTGCCCAGCAGGAAAACTTTATGTTATAGAGACATTGCCTTTCTTTATGAAGACAGTATCATTTTTCCCAAATCCCTCTCCCTTTACTATATAATATGTGAGAATAATGTGCAATGTGTCTATAGCAGGCAGCATGTGTACGTGTGTGTATATATGCGTGTGTACATGTGTGTATACTACATGATGTACTTTTGTATGTGTGTGTGTGAGCATAGTCAGAATGTCTAAGGACTTTAAGTGATTCTAGAATTCATCTAGAACAGGGTTAGCAAACTAGAACTGTGAGGCTGAATTAGACCGCGTGATCTATAAATTGCTACGAGGACACAGTCTCTGAGGATACAGCCTCCGTTCTTCCCTGGATGCTCTGCACAGCAAAAGCAGAGCTAAACACTGCTGGCAAATCACCACCATCTGCAAAGCTGAGAGCATTTCCCTTCCAGCCTTTGACTTTAAATCAAGAGAGCAACAAAGTGGTGAAAACGAGCAGGGATACAATGAAAAGGAAACACACTAGCAGATACAGAAATACATGCTTGTTGTTGCAATACGCTCACACAGATTAGTGAAGCAAAACAAAAAGCTTAAAAATAGCATAGAGGGAATAGGAGATTTTAGCAATCTATACACAGGCAACATTTGAAATCAATGAGGAAAGAATGGGCTAGCTGGTCTGTAGAACAATTGTATAAAATTTCTGAGGTAAAAGAAGTATCAAGGGGGGAGGGGTGGAGTTATGGCTCATCAGTTACAAGAGCAGGACTGGAGTTTGAGTCCCAAACCTACATGGTGGCTTACAACCATCTGTGACTCTATCCCACTGCACGGTCCCTCCCCCCCAAATCCAGAATCTTTTCTAGCTGGGTATGGTGGTACATGCATTTAATCCCAGCACTCAGGAAGCAGTCAGATCTGTGAGTTCAAGGCCAGCCTGGTCTACAGAGTGAGTTCTAGGACAGTCAGGGCTATGTAGAGAGATCCTGCCTTAAAAAACAAAACAACAACAACAACAAAAATTGTTTCATCTATGACACACAATTAAAACAAAAGATTATATTCTGTTGGGTTTTTTTTTTCTTGCTTGAATACTTACAGGTTCAACAAAAGCAGGGCACCTGGTGTTAAGAAGGACCCTCAAGAGAGGCATGCCCATGAAGAGCAATGGAGTGGAAGCTGGCCTCTAACCAAATGCCCCAGCACATAACTTACCCCTGGGGCTGGACCCTAAGAACAGATGCTGAGATGTACAATTAGAATGCTCTTCACACACAGCACTAAGTAAATAAACCTTGTAGAGATGCTGCGGCCACTTTTCTTTGCTCTTTACTGTGTATATTTAGTGTGCACAGGATGATGCCTTGATATGCATATAGGTAAGGAGAGTTATTACTAAGCCCGACAAGCTAGCATACACAGCACTTCACTGACACTTTCTTTCCTTGTTTCTAAGAATCTATGAGGCAAATCAGCATTATCCAATACAGGCTGAAAAACCAGTCACCTGCTACACGGATCTTCAGACACAAAGATGCTTTTGAAAAATATGGGAGATAGGGCTGGAGAGATGGCTCAGCGGTTAAGAGCACCGTCTGCTCTTCCAGAGGACCCGGGTTCGATTCCCAGCACCCACATGGCAGCAAACAACTGTCTGTAGCTCCAGTTCCAGGCAAGCACCAAGACAAATAAATAAATAAAATAAAGTTAAAAAAGAAAAAGAAAAAAGAAAAATATGGGAGGATACAGAAAATGTTCTCAATGTGTAAAAAGGAAAGTTCATATGATGAACAGCATCGCCATGAGATTAAAATACAAATGTTATTGTATTACTGGTATAATCCAGGAAAGTGGGTTGAAGGAATACACATCACAATATTGGTGAACATTTTGAGGTGACAGAATTAGGGGTACTTTTCATTCTTTTTGATGGTTCCTCACAGTCCCCACATTATCTGCAGTGCATATCGCTGTCTTTAAAATGACAAAAAATGCTGAGGATGCTGCAAGGTGACCGGTGTGCTCACTGTATGTCAACCCCAGTCAAAGCCAGTATCTAAGTAAATGAGAGAGCGTTAGAAAATTAAAACATACTGAAAAACAGCAGAAGGGCTGTCTCTGACCTCTTTGTGCAGACTTGCAGCAGCAACTTAGTCACCAGTTTCCTGAGTCTCATCTCATAAACTGCTAATGTCTTCTATGTGTTTGGTTCTTCAGGTATTACATAAAGCCGTAAAGTCTTAAGGATTGGAGAAACTGGCTAAGAACTTCACTATTAATGCAGGTCTCAGAGCAGAGAAGCCAGTCATTGTTGGGGATAATGGTGTTTTCATTAAAGGTCTCCTCCTGAGTCTGGTCCAATGTGGAATTCTGGGGACAGGGGACTCTAGGGAGGGAACCCTAAGGGTGGGATGGTCTGTGTGGTCATACCCAGCTTATTCCTGTGCATGAGCAAGAAATCCTTGTCTCTTTTAAAAACAATAAGAAGAAAGGGTAAATGTGGGTGTCCCATAAGTGAAAGGCAGGACTGGAGACATGAGTACATATTACAGTCTGGTCAACTACCAGCAAATCAACTTTACATTCCTATTTAAAATCCAGACAAAGTTTATGAATCTAAACTGAACCTACCTCAGGCCTTTGCATTTTGTGCTTACAATATACAAAGTCAGACAATTATTTGAGCTGTCTTATTCATTGGGTGTGTGCCTGCCACAGCACACGTGTGGAGGTCAGAGAAGAACTTGTGGGTTCTCTCCTTTCACTGGTGGGTCCCAGGGGTTGAACTCAGGGCATCAGGCAGAGCAGCGAGCAAAAGATGCCTGATGAACCCTCATGCCAGCTCAGTTATTTGGGCTTTCACATCAATTATCAAGACTTCCTATTGTAAGCCAATTTCTTTCAAGTAATTTCAGAAGAACTGGCAAGGTCAGTTGCTAAAGTATTTTCAGAGGCGAGCTAAAGCTTAAAATGTGAATTGCTAGTAAGTGGAGGCCATTATAAAAATGAGTCAGTGTGGGGAGCCAGATGCAGGAGCAAGCTCATGGTGTCAGGAGCCCTGCGGATTCTAATTATTTAGAAAGCTTATTTTATGGTTTTTTTTTTTTTGTTTTTTTTTTTTTTAAATTATTTGGCACACACAGAAACAACATCAGATTGAGACACAAGGGGGCTCTGGTTTTATTTCTGCTGCTGTGGAAAAATACTGACAAAAAGAGAAGGAGTTTGCTTCAATTTATGATTCCAGATTATAAACCATCTTTGTGGGGAAGTCAAGGCAGGAACCTCAGACGCCCACAGTCAAGAAAGAAGGGGCTAACATGCTTGCTTGTGCTCAGCTCAGTTTCTCCCCTGCCTAGGAAATAAAAACTGGGCTATTCCACATCACTTGGTTTAATTGACCCAGTGTGAACAATCCCTCACTGAGGATTTTCTCATGTAATTCTGGGTTATGTTGAGTTGATAAAAGTAACAATCACAGAAGGTGATGCAAATCTTCTGTTCTTTTAAGAGTTACAGGTATGAAGATTTTATAAGTTCTCATTCAAGTGCTAGAAGATGTGAAAAAGGCCGTGACAGCCTGCCCTTCACGCCATGTGCCCTGTAGAAAGCTGTCCCCTTTTTCTCCTCTTCACCTACACAGAGTTACTTCTCTGTGGCGGTGACAAAATACAACTTAAAGAGTTTATTTTGGCCTACAGTTCCGAAGGACTGGATTCCACAATGGTGTGGAACAGGAAGCTGGCTGGTTAAATTCACGAAGGGGAAGCAGAGAGGAAATAGGAAGTGGGCGAGGTAATTAACTCTCACAGCCTCTGTGAGAGTTAATTATATATGCCTCGTGTGTGTGTGTGTGTGTGTGTGTGTGTGTGTGTGTGTGTGTGTGTGTGTGTGTGTATCCCGGTAATGTACTGGGGGAATCTGGCCAAGCTCCACCTCGCAAAGGTAACATGATCTCATCAAACAGCACTAAGACCTGAGGACTAAGTGTTTAAATGCATGAACCAATAGAGGACAGCTGTCATCCAAACTACCATATCTCCTGACCCTCTACCAACTTCCGGGAAGATAGTTAGACTTGCAGGGGCCCAGGACATACAACCCTCTGTTCTGTCCAGTGGAAAATGTCACAGCTGCAACACAGAAAATTTCCCCTTTCCCAGTTCCTGTCCAAAGGACAAGGATGATCTTACCTGCCACCCTTCATTGGGCACTTAACATCAGGCACCATGTTAAGCTGTCCTTACACATCTGTTACGAACTGAATGGTTCTCTCTTCCCAGCTCATATGTTAAAGACCCTAAGATTCAGTGTGATGGTGTGAGGACAGAAGGATTTAAGGCTGGTGAAATCCTGAGAGTGAGGCCACCATCATGGGAATGATGTCATTAGTGCTTCCCTGTATATTGCTGGATGATCCCCCAAGAAGGCAGACTCTGCAGGCCCCAAAGAGCCTTGGATGGAGCTTAGTCAAGCTAGCATTCTGATTCTGGACTCCGTAACTTCCAAAACTAAGAGATCTGTTAAGTCAGAGCTTCTTGACCCTTTTTCTACCTTAGTATCTTTGTGCCTAACAAATCTTCATGTGACTTTAAGCAATAGTTATACAGAATATAACTTTTTTTGTTTGTTTGTTCAAAACAAACACTTGCTGGTAATAAATAAATTCCTCTTAAAAAGTTCTGCTATATGTAGAATTCTTCTATCTATTAAAGATGAAGGCAAATTTGTATACTAATGAGGCACACGTTCCTGTTTACTTTTGCATAATGAGAGACATCTTGGCTAAATATTTGGCAGCACAGGCTGTAAAACATCTTCAACATTTTTCATAGTTGATCAATATTTTGATTTTATGATTGTCAATGCTAAGAACACCACTTGGCATGAGTATGCAGTAAAAATAAAAAAAGCAGAAGTATATTTAGGACCATTTCAGAAATGGTTGCAAATTCTATCCTAATCCCAAAGCAAATTCAACAAAAGAGCAAAAATATTTTTTAAAATAAAAATAAAAACTCAAGTCAGCAGCTTAGACAACAATTTTTAAAAACTGAACATTCTAACACAATTTAATCCTAAATCATACTAACATGAATTTATATGCTAAGGTAAGAAAACAAAATGTTTGACTTTTGGAACTATACCATTAATCCTCTTATAAGAGCTGAGTTGTTTGTTCTAGGTTTTTTTGTTTTGTTTTCAGTAAAAAACACTGAAATTCATAGCACAACTTGATCCAAGGTGTGTGAGGCAGTGTCCTTTGAGATCAGGAGGTGTGATAACAGGTACAGGAACAGTGAGCGTGGTGGGTGCTCACCACCGAGACAGCAGTGAAGCCCCAGCAGGCCCTGCCAGATATGGGCTGTGAGCCACAATTAAGAAGCTACCCAGCCTGGGCCATTTTGTTACAGTAGCTCATGCTATCACACTGCCAATTTTAAAGCTGAATGGGGGCGGGGGGGGGGATACAGACAGAGAGAAGAAGCGGCGAAGAATGAATCACTGACTACAAAACTGAAAAGTCAGGTGATATTGACACGCTCACACTAGGAACAACAGCTTTAGAACCTATCATCCTATGTTCTTGGTCATGGTCCCCAGGTTGTTAGAACAACCTTCTGGTCTTAATCTCCCAGATTTTAGCTAATTCTCTTTTTTTATTTTCTGAGTCCTTTCCTGGCATGTTCCTCACCCCCAATACGTCTTGCCTTCCTTTGGCTAAAGAGCCCAGAGAACTATTCTAGGAAGGCGTCCTGCTCCAGAGGCACCTCGTGCTGGAGGCATCCCGTGCAGTTACAAAGATGCCCTTGTTGGCACTCGGGAGGTTTCTGAAAGATCTGAGCTGCAGACAGCACACACATCCTTATTTGGGAAAGTCAGTCAGAAAACTGTCATCTCACGCAGAAATACCACAAAGTCAAAGAAGGAAATTATATTAAGACACACTAGGCTGAAAAAGAAAAAATATAATAGAAACTGATGAATTCCCAGTGGCCAAACCTGAAGAGGTAAAAAAGGACAGACTAGGGCAATGGCCTGTCAAAAGCCACAGTGTCCATGGTCACAAGGCCCAGGGATGGACAGAGGTCCCCACTCAACCTATTAAATACTTTTCCCCAGGGAACTTAGTGATCAAAGCAGCAGGGCAGAACACATACAACCCTGAGGAACAGGACCCACCACTACTCTTACTATTGGAGTTGGTGGAATAATTCATTTTAAACCCTATAGACATGTATCTTGATACCTACTTATTGGAATATTGCTCCTAAATGTACTACCATAATATAAAATACATTGGCGGTAATGACAGCAAATTATATATGAAGAAAAATGAGAAATTGTGGTCACTATAAAATGATGATTCACCCAAAGTGAAGAATCCTTCCCCCAAACTGTAAGAATACAACTCTTCATGAGTTCACATGGGCATCAAGGTCACTGCCAAGCAGTGTACCAAATATCCAATCAGAATCTCCATTTCAGAAGCCCTGACTCACTCCCAGTACTAGGGAATGGATAAGTAGACCCCTTATATTATGATAAAAGTTGGAAAACCATGCTAATTGCCTAAAGATAAAGCTGTATCTGTAAGCACAATTTGTCTCTGGGAAGAACTAGGTGTGGTGGTACTTGCTAATACTTCCAGAACTCAGGAGGAAGTCTGAGGAAATAAGATCAAGGTATGAGCCATCCTGGGCTACACAAGGAGACCCAGTCTCAAAAAAAGCCCAAATCCCAAAACAATCTGCCTGTCCTCCTTGATTTACCAGAGGGAAATCATCCAGTCTAAAGACAGGCAAATTATCTCCTAACATAATAAAATAAAATAAAAAACACACACAGAACAATGAATCAGAGTTGAAAAGTTATACAAACAAATATAATTAAAACACTGTGCCCTTTACAGAGAAACTTAATGGGTCATTTCTTCAGATGCACTGTGACTAGCAAAAGTACTTATTGTCTTCATTTAATTTTCAAACACAAATGTACATTTGGTAATATTTTATAGTGATCTATCATGATGCTCTAATTTGACTTAGGGTATTGTTTTAAGTAGTGTCTTGTCGCCGTAATTAAAAATTCTTTGCAAAAAGCAATTTAAGGACAGGTAGGTTAATTTTGATTCCATCATGGTACAGAAAGTCTAGCCAGCAGAGGCCGAAGGGGACTGTGGTAACATTGTACCCAGTACAGTCAGCAGAGAGGAGAGAAAAGTTCTGTTCTGCTAGCATCTGCAGCCTAGAACCAAACCCAGAAGGAATGGTACCACCTTCCTTCGTGGCAGGTCTTCCCCAACAAGTATGGCCAGAGGCTCACCTAATCTGAATAACACCACTCCCAAGAGTCCATGGGCTTGTCTCCTAGGTGACTCTATATTCTGAGACCCTGACTGTCAATATTAGCATAGAAGACACCAGCCCTGATAATAGAGTACACTGTGAGACTCATAGCCTTTACACTTGTCAAAACTCAGTGAGTAAAAAAATCCAAGACGTGTGCATTTCAGTAAAGGAAAACATCTCCAATTAACAATGTGTATTAGGCAGAAGTCTAGTTTCTTTTCAAATGCACCAAATAATAATAATAATGAACAAAAAAACAGATGAGATAAACCCAGTAATGCATACTGTGAGGGGAATAAAGGTGTTCACTATAAAGTTTACCAAGTGTTTGAAAATGTTCATAGCAAAAGAGAAGGAAAACATCAGGCATGTAAGTTTTCAATATCACTGAAAACTGTTGACATAATATTGCACAGCCATTAAAATTATAAAAAATATTTAAAGACATAAGGAAGTTTTCATAAAATCTTACTCTTTTCAAAGTAAAATAAAAACCATACATAATGTTAACATGATTAAATATTCGTGTTTTGAAAATGTTTACATGCGGGCTGGAGAGATGGCTCAGCGGTTAAGAGCACCATCTGCTCTTCCAGAGGACCCGGGTTCGATTCCCAGCACCCACATGGCAGCTAACAACTGTCTGTAGTTCCAGTTCCAGGCAAACACCAAGGCAAATAAATAAATAAATACATAAAGTTAAAAAAAAAAGAAAAGAAAATGTTTACATGCTAATATACTTTTAAGATGCCAACCCAGCGGGTCTGACAGCTGCCTCAGACGTTAAGAACACTGGTTGCTTTTCCAGAGGATCCTGGTTCAGTTCCCAGCACCCATGTGACTTCACACAGCCATCAGCAATTCCATCCAGTCCCTGGATGCCTTCTTCTGACCTGTGGTACCAGACACACATGTGGTGCACAGACATACAGGCTAAACACTCATATACACAAAATAATAAAACAAATCCTTTAAAAATTAAAATGCTTAACAGCTTTTTGTTAATGAGTAAATAGAATGAGTGACTACAGATTTTTACAAATTTGATTAAAAAGCCAAAATTAATAGATTTTCTTTGAGGCACAATGGGATTATAGCCTGATAAACTGATAATAAAAAAAAAATCCTACTTTAAAAAAACACTTTATTTTCTCTACCAAACAGCACAGCCAAGCAGCACAGCATATGGAGGGTGCTGGTGACTTCATTCATGCCCACAGCTGACTGTGAGCTGATGTCCAGCACAGTATGAGAGTATTCCTGGCCCAGGAAAAGATCAAAACCCAGAATTCTGAGGACAGTATCTACTGAATACATGCCACTTTTGCTACACTGCAAAGCTGGTAACTCCTAAACCAAAGTCCTTTAGTCAAGATGATCTATATTACTCTTTTGAATCAGGACAGATTTTTTTGTTTTAAGGATACTGGAATCAAACATTCAACATCCTAATTAAACCCTTTGTCCTCCCAATAATGAGTGAGACCGAGGTGCCCTGAGCCTCACAGCACACAGAAATAAACAGGAAATTAAACAGGATTAACATCCAGACAAGATTAGCTAGCTCTGTGTGGCTGGGGCCCCATGTGTGCATCTTTGCAGAGGGTAGCATGGGGTCTAATGGACACTTTAGGGCTATCGAACAGAAGTCCTTTCTTGGTCTCAAGTTTTTCTATCTGGAAGCTCTCCTACTAGGCAAAGAATAATGTCCATATGACTTACTGACCCGAATCTGCCTGCATCCCTGTTATCTAGAGTCACAGCTTAGCTCTATTAATCATCCACCACACTGCTCAAACACTGGCCTGCCTGGCACTGTGCAGAAAAGGTGTCCATTCCAGTTCTAAGGGCAAATCTCCAGTAATTCTTGTCTTTGAACTCCTAGATCCTTTTCTCCAAGCATTGACTAGGGTGCCCCCCCCAAACGGTGTGGGGAGAGCTTCCCCTGTGGTTTTATGATTCTTATGGACCGGAAGCTTTCTCTGTTCTTCATTTGCTTCCATGTGTCTGAGAATTACAAGTGATTTAATTACACAAAGGCAGTAGCTGGACTATAGGGGAGGGGCAGGATGTGTGAGAAGCCCTAGAGGCCACTGTGAGGCTGTGATGCTGGCCAGCCCTGGTAAGAGCTAGGAGTAAACATGTGCCCGGTGAAAGGCAGCCTGGGGGCAGAGGGCAGGACAGATATGGGGGCTGCAGTGGCTGGCACCAGCTGGCCCTCAGCTGCCTTGAGCATGCCTTGAAGGGGAGGATGGCTAGGAAAGGGTTGTGCTGGGTGCAGCATTCTTCAGAGACACACTAATAACCTGAACTTTCTGTGGTGAAAATCGAAGAAGGAAGCTCATTATCTCTAGGGCTGAGTGCCCTTCTTTAAGAAAATGCACTGGGTAGGTGGCTGGAATACTCCAAACCACGAAAACTTCTACTACCATATTATACTTATGAAACAGAATGAATGTCTCACAACTTGAAAGCACGGTCAGTTGCCAGACCAAACATTTTCAATGCCGCCCCTCAATGCTAATCAAAACAGCCACCATTATCTGCTAGACCCCCCACACACACACACTTGGGAAACCCAAGGCCTCTGATGCTATGACACCACAACAGTGCCTGGAAAGTATACTTCTAGCCTGCAGCCTCGGGCAGACTCCAACAGCTAAGGCTGCAGCAAGGTAAAACCACACAGACAGGGACAGAAGTGGCTTTATCAGGCACAACAATTCTGTGTACACTTCTGAAATACAGGGCTATAGCGCTGCTGAGCTCTGTGTGTGTGTGTGTGTGTGTGTGTGTCCATAGGGATGGGGTCAGATATATCTGTTCCAAGCATGGCCTTATTAGGGGGCCTCTAAATGATACCAAATCTATAAGCAGCTCCTCCACTGCTGACTGCTGTGTAGAGGTCATGATCAAGGCAGTGTATAGAAGAGTTCATTGGGGCTTAGAGTTCTAGAGGGTTAGAGTCCTTTATCATCATGGCAGGAAAGATGGCAGCCAGCAGGCAGGCATGGTCTGGGTCAGGAACTAATGGGAAGGAAACCTCAAAGCCTACGAGGGACACACCTCCTTCCACAAGGCTCTTAATCCTTCCCAAATAGTTCCATCACTGGGGACCAAGTATTCAAATATACAAGCCTAAGGGAATCATTCACATTCAAACTACCATACCAATCTGACAGGAACTTCCTTACTTATAATTGGGAATAATAGTAATGACTGGGGGTCTGGAGAGATGGCTCAGCGGTTGGGAGCACCCTCTGCTCTTCCAGAGGACCCGGGTTCGATTCCCAGCACCCACATGGCAGCTAACAACTGTCTGTAGTT
Organism: Sigmodon hispidus; assembly: GCA_004025045.1. Classification (NCBI taxonomy): domain Eukaryota; kingdom Metazoa; phylum Chordata; class Mammalia; order Rodentia; family Cricetidae; genus Sigmodon; species Sigmodon hispidus. The sequence continues at coordinate 20,666 of PVIH01004807.1, forward strand.
CCAGTTCTAGGCAAACACCGAGACAAATAAATAAATAAAGTTTAAAAAAAAAAAAAAAAAATAGTAATGACTGGTCCTGACTATGGTGATAAATATCCCAGCACACTGAAGGGAGAGGGAGGGGTATCTAGGTGAGTTTGGGGCTAGCCTGGTCTATATAGTGAGTTCCAGGCCAGCTAGGAATAATGAGATAGTCTTCAAAAACAAAATCAGGAAAATAATAGCAGTAATTTCCTTAGAGAAAAGGTTCCTGTAGGGCTGAAGTACAGTCATGGGCTTAATAAATAATATCCACAATAAGCAAACTTAGCATAAAACCAATTATGCTTTTTCTTGGCTAAAGTTTTAAGTGCTTAAAAACAAACAAACAAACAAAAAAACCCACTCACTATGAAACAAATCACTCTAGCTTTCTTCTCTCTAGAAAAACCCAATTTTCAGAAAAAAAGTGTTTTCCATTCCGCATAGAAATGTATACTTGGAGGACAAACCAACTCTGTGGGTTTCTGTATGTTCTTTCTGAATGATTCAGAGAAATACCTGAAGTTTGCACGATGTCTTGTTGGGAAAATACCTTACTGTTATGGCACACTCACACTCATAGGAGAAATTTTAACAGTGGAACTTTCCCACAATAAGGAGGTATTGCTTCCACCATCATGGGAGCTAAGTAGGTCAGACTTCGCATGATGCTGCTAAGTACAGGCACGAGCCAACAGGAGCAAAGATTTCAAACACGATTTATGGGATGTCAAACCACCATACAAGTTACAGAGTTTTCTTCCCACTGTCTGATCCTAACTATCGGAGGGGAAAGTCTAGGCTTTTCTTCAACATATTATGATAGAATGAGTGGAAAGGGCTGACACTGTCTAAATTAATCAGATTTGTGGGGTGGGGTAGGCCGGTTCTGGGGTGTCCCCATGGGACAACCCCATAAAGCTTGCTTTGCATCTATCCCCAAGACATCCCTCCCATGGCCCTACCTCTCTCTTGAACAGTTTTTTTTAATCAACTCTTTTCTTTCCAATCCCCTAATCATTTCCAGGGTTCTACTTTTTCTTCTCCAAAACAGAAAACCAGACCTAAGAAGCTCAGCCTCTTCCACAAGACTGCCACCCCTTCACCAGGTAGGAACACCTCCTACTTTTTCTAAATAAAAGAATCATGAATGAATAGAGTTCTAAGTTAGTATTCCAGACTGGAGGATTTCTGTGTAGCTGGCAAGTCTCTTCAGGCTACAGAACATAGATTTTCCAGGTATCTTGGACGTAACTAAGAATAAAATGCGAAGGAAGAGAAGAAATGCAGAAATTGGACACCGTAACACACAAGGCTGCTTTCCAACTCTGCTTTTTCATGCTGTTTCTGGAGATCATAGATACTGTGTTTTCTGTCACCTGTGGGTGATACTTCTTTCCACATGGCCACCATCATTATTGCTCAGTTCTCCATCACTTTTGGGGACCCTGGAGGCGTCCTCACCAATCTTAGCTATAACTGATTTGTCTCTGTTCACTCCACATGTGTACCTCCCAGCCACCATGTTACCCTTCCTTTTCTTCTCTCTTAGAGCCAACAGAGGACTTGATCATCTGACTATCTCTAGAGCCTCTATGAGGGGCACCACCTTGGTGTGGCTCTCTTCTATGAATACCGAGCTATCTAATGACATGGTGAGTTGGGGAGGCCATAGTGACATCTCTATGTATTAATGGAGCAGGAGAGTTTGGTGGGGGGGAAGGCCAGTAGTCATACGCATGTGTGGAAGCCAGGAGGAGGAGGAGGTCGGGTGTCCTGGTGTGGTGATACGCTACATATTTGATAAAACCTAGAATATCGGGGGCTGGAGAGATGGCTCAGCGGTTAAGAGCACCGTCTGCTCTTCCAGAGGACCCGGGTTCGATTCCCAGCACCCACATGGCAGCTAACAACTGTCTGTAGTTCCAGTTCCAGGCAAACACCAAGGCAAATAAATAAAAGTGTTTAAAAAAATATATATATATATTTAAAAAAAAAAAAAAAACCTAGAATATCAAAAAAAGGAGTTTACTTAATGTCTATAATCTTCTCTGAAGTAGATTGGTACTGCCAGGAGCAGATGTCCCATTGTCAAAAAAAAATAATAAGAACCTATGTTTTTAAAATATCAAATGCCATATCTTATGGATCTCTGAAGTGTTTGAAGACCTGTTCATCTAAAATATCTGATCTTGAAAACATATCCAATATGACCATAAGTCTGATTGTAATGTCTTACTACTAACTTGCATTTCTTTATATCCTGATTAGTTGGTAATAACAACTTTCATGGACTAGCAATTTGTATTACCTTGTTAGATGAACTGTATAATACCTTGAACAAACAGGGATATATGTAGAGTGACAAAATTAATCTCAACTTTATATCAATATAATATACACAATTTGTATACAATATACAAAAAATCCAATCCAATATAAAATGGTTAAAGCTAGTAATTTCTTTCTAAAAGTAGATTCAATAATCTACCCTTATATCCTATCATATCTGTATCCCCCTTTTCCCCTTTTTTTTGTATTCCAGGTTTTATTAAATATGTAACATATCACCACATCCTGGTCTTTCAGTTTCTACCTTATTCCCCTGAGACTGGGTCTCTCACTAAAACTTAAAACTGGAACTTGGCTGGCAGTTGGCAAGGCCCTTGTGATCCTTGTCTCTGCCCTCCATAGTTCTAGGGCTGTAGGCCCACTCGGTCACACCCAGATTTTTACATGGGTGCTGAGGATTTGAACTCAGGCCCTCATGATTGTGCTCAAGTACCCTTACCCAATGAACCATCTCCCCAGCTTTCTTCCATCTACTTCACTTTTATTATCCATTAAATTTGTGCACTGATAATTTCATCCCATAGGTATATTGTGTGATCTGATCACTCTCGGCTGTTCTGTATCCCTTTGACCCTTACCACACCCCACTCTCCTCCCTGTGAGTATCTTTTTATTTTGTTTTGTAATCCACTAAGTTTAAACAGGGCCATCTATATGGCCATGGCTTTAGCACTATCCACTGGAGCCTGATGGACTCACCAGTGGTTTTGCAAGTGAATACAGACTTCCCTCTCCATGGATCCATCCAGTTTAGCAGGGAAGAGTAGGGACTAGGAACAGTGGCCCCCACCCATGACTGACTGTTGACAAGGCAGTTCTGTAAAGGCCTGGTGACTTCAATGATTGTGTCATCCCCAGAAGATGGCATATTGTAGCCTTTATCCCCTTATCTGAGCTTTTGCATTCTGTCTGCTCCTTTTTCATATGCTTCCCAGGACTTAGTGGGGAAGGTGTAAACATTATTCTGGACCGAGCACTCGTCCATCACTAATTCTCAGGCCTTTAAGCAGCCGTGAGATGATATACACCATCCATTGCTCTCCATCTAATTTTAATGTCACATTCTGTGCTGTGCAGCCCTTGCAGGTATGTGGGCATTGTTACCTATGGGGAATCTGCACCACAATGACATGTGCTCATGCTGCTATTCACCGTGTCCTTTTACATTCTCCCTGAAAATCTCAACCCATAGAAACTTTAAAACACTGGTTATCAAACAGATAATAATATATCAATGTTCCAATCACACTGTTTGCAGCAGTCAAATGGTAAGTATATCCAAGTGTCTGTCAATGTGGTTCAGACCTGCATTGGATTTATTTGACAGGAAGAAGAAATATGATATGCGTCAGAAATATACGATTCCTCCACTACACTATACCTAGAATATACAAATTCACCGGGACAGCAAAGAAAGCAGGATTACCACTGGCTGGTTAGTAAACCAAACGAGTAAATTAACTATTGCTCAAGAGGTGCAGTACACCTCTCTGGGATTATGAAATCCTTTAGGGGATAGCAGCGATGACTGACTATCACAGAGACTAAAGCCGCTGACTGCTATGCTTCCTGAGAGTCAGGATGGCAACTTGTGTGTTGTGTATATTTACTATAATAAAAGACACATAATTAAATCCAGATTAGTCTATTTTAGGAGTTTTAAAGGCATACCCACAACTATCACATGGGCGATGTGGCTTAGTTTGGGGTGTCATGATAGACCCTCATGATTTACTGCACTTGCCCCCCTGTGCAAAGCTATACATTCCCTTTTCTCTCCTTTTATGGCCCCACAGCTAAGATTAGCCAGCTCTGTTTTCAATCTGTAACATACACACTGGAGCAGACTCATACTGTTTATAAACGTTGTAAAGGCAGCCTTTAAACATGCCAAAGCTTTAGCAAGGGTTTCCTCCAAATGCTTTATTTTTTTTTTTAATGGTAATATGCTTTTTATAATGTGTATTTTCTTCCACCTCCTCTCCTGGTACTTCAGGTCTGTCTATTCTAATAAACTAATGTAGGCATGCTTCCTTTATAAGTAAATAATTTCTTCCTCACTCATGAAAGAATATTTCTAAAATTTGCTATTAAAAAAATACTAGTGGAAAAAATTCCGATCCTTTAAAGTTATTAAAAACCCTAAGATTTGTTGGAGGCACAAGTTTTACATTCAAGAAAATACCTTCTGTGGTTGTCTTCTACAATTGTTTTATATGCACACACATACATATGTACGCGCACACACATGCACACACACACTCATATAACACTGTGGAAATATGGGGGGGTAAAAAGGCAGATATGGAAGGAGTTAGAAAGAATGGAGGTAAGAAAAGAGGAGCTTAAGGGTCTAGTCTCATCCCCCACTTCCTAGCACAGTTCGAACGTGTCTCCTTAACCCCTGAATTAACTGAAAACCTTTGATTTTAAATGGACTAGCAGAAAACGGGGAACAGACGAGTCCATAGACCATAGGACGGTCACACAGAAGGGCAGAAAAGTTGGTGAACACATGGCTTCTATTCTGTGTCTAGTCATTTATTCCATTACTTGAGACATCTATTGACACACAAGAGGTAAGTATTAACTTGCTGCCATACAGCCAGATTTTGACCTTGGAAGCCCAAATCTCCCCCACATCCCCACACAGCCTCATATCTGGGAACCTCAGGGGAAGACAAACCCAAGGCCTTAAATGATGGTGGCTACTTCTATGTTGACAGCACCCTGAATCTGGGTGAACAAGTAAGGTCAGCCCATATTCCAGACGGGTAGATGATGAGCATATGGTGCTGTGACTTGGGTATTGGGAAACTGCAAAGAGGGTGAGCTGGGGGCTATGCACTCCTTATACAACCAAAGGTGCTTCACGTCATCTATGTTTTAGATGGGAAAAAAGGACATGGACACACACACACACCCCGCTCCTGGTTCAAGGATCAAAGTGTCAGGCCACATAGCACAGCATAGTGCCAGCTCCACCCTAGAGGTCCCAAGGCCCTAAGACATTGCTCTGAGAGTCCCCTAAAGAGACCTAGAATCCATAAGCTCATGACCTTCCTGTCAGTCACTCTTGTGTTCCACCTTGTTTGAGCTCTAGTAGCCACAGGCCCAAGGTCTAATGTTTTCTGAGATACTGGTAGAAACAGAAAGCCTGTTTTCACAACAATCAGCCATTCATGACCATTGCACATTGTCTAGAAATGTGTGCCAATTACATGCCTTTCCAAAGGTCCCCTGCTTGGGCAGGCAGCTTGCCCTTAAATAAGAGCCTCATTATGGCACTGCCTTCCGAAATGTTTTCTTCTGTTGGGACTGTTTTCAAGCTACTGATAGATAACAAATGAGAACCTCAATTGGCCTACAAACAGGGTTTCAGAGTGCCCTTTGGGGAAGTGCTCTCACCTTGAATTAATGATGGAGAAAAAGGTGCAAGTGTATATGGTCCTGGCCATATGAAGGTGATAAAAGCAACTCTTCAACTACAAAGAGCCAGTGTTCTGGCCCAATTTGCAATTAGCAGGATTCTTTTGGAATACCTCCTTAATCTGACTCTGCCATATGGCTAAAATCCGCTAAGGGCTTAAAACAGAATGAACTGAGCCTCAGGAAAGATGTTTGATAGTACAGCCTAATTTTCTTCTGCCTTGAGAAGAGCAAGCATTAAGTTGTGGACACTAAACCTCAGCGGCTAGTCTCTGAGAAATCATCACGATGCACAACCTAAAAATAGTTAATAGTTGTCTACCTTCCCCTACAACCTATTCCTCACCCCTTTTCACCTTTTCCTGTTCTGTTCCTTGGCACCGAATGACTGTCCCAGACTGTAAACCTGGAAGGAGAACGGGAGGGAGTTTTTACAAGGTTGCTGTATTTTGCTCTCCGCAACTCTGCTTTGAACATCTATTGTCACATCCCCTGGCTCTCAGCAAAACGTACAGATTGTACACTGCCATTATGTACTGTCAGATCACACACACCCAAAGACCTAAAACATGCCTAAGCATGGACAAGTTTAAAGCCCTAGCTCTGTGCTCAACCCCACCTTTTTAGATTTACCAAGTCGTATGACTTTAAACTATCGAGGCAGAAGCATGATCATTCTGCAAGATTTATCCATTGTCTTCAGTTACCCTAAATTCTATGGTTGAAGAAATGGTCTATAAATTATCTACAGAACCAGAAAATTTTAAGATTTTTCCCAGGGAAGTATGAGGTAAGCCATGCCAGAGGGTAAGTAGAAGAAGTCTCACAGTGGTTCACCAGGCACTATCACAGTGCTGACAAGGGAAGCCAAGAACAAGCTCTGTCAGATTCAGCCACAAACTCTCCCCAAAGGGCAGCTTGATAGCTTTTATCTTCTGGATGTAAAAGGTGAACAAGGCAGATGTGAAAACCCTTCATCCCCATCCATGGTTTGGGGACCAGTTACAGGAAGATTGGTCTTCTTCAAAACAATGATCAAGTTTTATTACCACTGCAAAATGCTACTGCGTCTCAAGATCTAGAAAATTTTATCACACCATCTATCAGAAGAGATAGTTTCTAACCAAACAAAGCCCCTCAGAGACACGAATGGTCTCTTCTGTACTTGTGTTTCTGGAAACACACCTGTGTGTTTGCAGCAGATGTGTTTCTGCAAAAGGACCTGGGTCAGGCAGATACAACACCTCCTTCCTGTCCCATGTCCTCTCTTCAGGAGCCAGACCCCCTCAAGGTTTCTGACCCAGGGTCGATGAGCAGAGAATAGTCTCTCTTTGCCCCTCTACAGCCCTCCTGCCTCCAGTCACCTCTATTTTTTGTTTCTGACTTGTCCTTTCTATTCATGTTATTACGGGACCTTTCTTATGAGAACATAAGTCATTACTACAAGGTTAGCATCAGTTACTCCTGGGATAGTTCACAGTCCTGGCACCCTCAAGACTGAGACATGAAACTTTGCAAAAACTAAAATAGAAAAAGTCCACTGCTAGAGGACAGAGTCCTGGAAGTCTGGAGACAAGAACAGGAGGCACGCTGAGGTGGCCCATTGTACCCATGGCAGGGCCCAAGGCACTTAGGATACTGTTTCCAAAATGCTTGGGATCAGAAATATTCAGATTTCAAGGTTTCCCTCTCCCAGATATTAGAATATTAACACATATAAGATAAAATATCTGGAAGAACCAAAATCTAACCATAAAATTCATATATGTATGAATTATAACCATAAAATTATATATATGTATATATATATCTCACATACATTGAAGATAATTTTAAACAGCATTTTAAAATAATTTTTTAACACAAAATAGTTTTGGGTCTGGGATTTTCCATTAGTGGAAATTAGTTTTGACTCACGGAACATTTTTGACTTTCGGATTATGAATATACAATCTATATCTCTAACTCTTACTCTTTCAGGAAAGCCATTGAACGTGTTTTTGTTTTCTTTCTTTCTTTTTCCATGTTTTTAGTGTAAATTATAGAATATAGGTCAAATTTTTCCTTGTGTCTGAGGCTCCCAATGGCAGTCCCTAGGGACTCTACTGTGGGGCTTGGTGGCTGACTATTCCATGGTGCTATCTCCATCCTCTTCACTCATAATCAGGGAGTTGGCAGTGCCTCCTTTGTGCTCTGTAATGTCAGATCATTAGGACAGGACACTAGATATCCATGGCCATTAGAAATGGATGAAAGCCATCTTTGTGTAGAAAAGGGTCCTTGAAGTATGAATACATGTCATTGAATATATGTCTTAAGATTTATTATATATGGTTCAGAATTAAGGGACTTAAAAAAAATACTCAGAATTTCTGACCACATCACAGATGCTAAAAGCTGACAACACCTGGATGCTGAACAAGCAGAATATCACCATCTAATGTGATAAAAACACTCTCGATTTTTCTCTTCTTCCTTTGCAAAGGCTCTAAATATTTCCTTTCCTCCGAAAAAGTTTGCTTCTAAACTTCAATTCTGCTGAAAATCTAGCTGCATACAAATTTTAACCCCTTGCCTTTGATAAGTAACACTCTTTGTTATTGCCTAGCTAAAATTAAATTCTTAGCCTGTTCTACAGTAGAAACATGGGTAGAGGAGCTATAGACTCCTACAACCTCCATAAATGCCAGCACCCCCACATACAAGACACCCTAGGATTCTGTGCCTAAGCACAGGCACCTGCTGTGCAGGAGACAGCTGCTGTCCCACTGCATGTGTGGCGAGTCTCGGCCTGCATGCTAACCTAACACATGCATGAAGACAGCCATGTGAGAGCTGTGTGTTATAACTGGCCATACAGCATCCAGAAGCATAACTGGTTCTGTGCAGAACTGTGCTTTCAAAAGGATGAGGATTTGTCTTTAAAAAGCGGCTTAGACATTAAAAATAGTTGTAATCTGTCACAAAATGGGTCAGGTTAACCTGGAGCCCCTAGAGATGTCCTGGAAGGATCAGAGCTACATGGCTCAGGATGGTTTTCTGGGACAGGTCAGTTCCAGGGAAAGGGAGCAGAGAAGAAAGTGATGGACCTTGAAGTGTTCTTGGCAGAAGGGACAGCTGCCCATAGCATTCATCTTTCATAAAGATGTAGAGGCCTCCCAGCACATCATTGCTTACGGAGGAGAGGGGAGTCAAAGAGTAACCACTAGTGCTCTGTTCATATCATATATAACATATCAAATGTAACAGCGGCAAGCAAGTCCAAAAGAGCCACCGCAAGGCTGGCATCAGAAAGTCTGGATCCCAGAACCACACCAAGTCTGTTACTTGTGTGACTTCAAACAATTTCTTTGATGAGATCAGGGGATTTATGGAGATGTTGCCACCTAACTCCAGAGTAGGGCCGAGAAGCAACCATAGCATGGTAGTATTTGAAAGACCATTCTGCTGCATAGTTAATGTGGTCATCTTCACAGACAGGTTTCCCAGGGACTCCAAAGCAATGTGTGTGGTGACTAAGGGCCCCACCTCCAGCAGTTAGTGGAGGGTGAGGCTGCTCACACCAGGGGTCCTCTTTGATGCTGTCATGTAGAATGCATCAAAGTGTAAGGGCTTTGGAGACTTTCAGATGTAATCCACCTGTAAACTACTTCCTTCCCACACCAATCCTGAACAGCTCTCTTCCCACAAAGACTCCTGTGCTTCACACCTCAAAGAGACAGAGCTAACAAAAAACTAAACAACAGGACAGAATACACACAGAGAAGTGAGAAAGGTAACATCAGGCATATTGTCACGCCAGGGAATCCAGGTGGATATGGCTACAGAAATACAGAAAAATAAAAAGATATGCAACCATTCTCCATAGAAACCCTATGAGATGACTCTATTCCTTTTTTCTCCCAGACATCACCGACGTTTCCTTATAAAGCACTTGGGTTGTTTCACAGGCTGTTCCATCATCTTGGATTACAAAGCCAAGGTCAAGGAGAGAATCATTTATGCCTTCCATATTCACACTCACAGCTGTGAGTGTGTGCATAGGCAGTGCTTTATAAAGATATTGATCTGAGCAAGGGAGAGGTGAAGGAAATAGGGAAAGGAATATCTGGAAGCAGGTCCCTATGTCTACAGGAAAGCTTCAGGAATGGTAATATTGTGAAAAAAATTAACATACTTTAGAAACTTAAAATACAGATACTATGCTGTGAGGTAGCCTTGTACTAGTCCCAATTCACAACACACTCCCAGATGTTTTTATAGGGTGTGGCACAGTCAGGGACTCACACTCTGCTGTGTGTATGTTACCCCAAGGCTACGACCAGTCTTCACTTTTTTTCAGGAATGTTTGCATGAGCCCTTAAGGGATGAGGTAGCATCCTTTATGCAAAAGAAGGACCTGCCTGGTATGTCCTGAGGGATGAAATCCTTTGTCTTCAACCCAGAAGTCTCAGGCCTTCATGTGCATCCAGAGAGAGGCTGCAAACTCACTTTTAAGGCCCCAAGTAAGCTAAAATCTAATCCCAAGTGCCAGTAACTTTATTTTAAATAATGATTTATTCCATTTAAAAAAATTAGCTTTGGGGGTTGAAAAGATGGCTCAGCAGTTAAGCACGCACTCTTTTCCAGATTTGGTCTGGTTCCCAGCACTCACAAATGCTAGTGACCCCAGCTGCAGAGGATCTGACAGCATTCTGGCCTCCACAGGCATGCACACATGTGGCATACAGTCATATACATATACTCACACACACACAGTATAGGTATATAAAAACAATGGAAATAAATCTTTGAAAGAATTAGCCTTTACAATTGAATCAAAGAAAAACAAAACAAAAATCCCACATGGTTTTAAATAGGCTCTATCCAGCACATGACATTTAAAAACAAAACAAGGGGCTGGAGAGATGGCTCAGCGGTTAAGAGCACTGTCTGCTCTTCCAGAGGACCCGGGTTCGATTCCCAGCACCCACATGGCAGCTAACAACTGTCTGTAGTTCTAGTTCCAGGCAAACACCAAGGCAAATAAATAAATAAATAAATAAATAAATAAATGTGTTTTAAAAAAAAAATAAAAAAATAAAAACAAAACAAACACTGCTATGAAAACCATCTTTCCCATGCTGTGCCCTTGATACCCAGAGTTACAAGTATGCACAATGACTTCTGTCTAAAGCATACATGGCCTCTGCCAGACAACCTCACTGCCTTCTTAGGGATTTGGCTTTTTCATTCTGGTCTCATCTACTCTGGTGTTCCTGAGTTTCTGTTGAAGTCAGCAGTAAAAGTTGGGATTGGGAATGAAAATCAGCCCCTGCTTTTAGTTGTGCTCTACATTCTCTTTCCAGAAGCTCAGAAGAGCCACGTTAGAAATGCTGATGTGACTGTTTGTACACCTCATCTGCTGGCTTCTCACTGTTCATCATGGCACTGTATGCCCTCCCTATATTAACTATAGATGCAAAAATCTGAGCCTCTCCATGTTTTCACAGTAGGCTACACATCCGATGTAGGATACCAAGATCTCAGAAGTATACCTTATTCAACATCAATTCTAGTTCTCATCTGTGACCATATCTTCAGTGTATTTCTACTGGGATTAGCAGTTGAGATGGTTACCCCAAGAACCTGTGTGTTTGCAAAATAAAAATTACTACATTTTTAAAGTGTGCTTTTCCTTGCCTGTCTTTACAGTGCAGCATGTGCTGTGAGCCTGGTCCTCCTGGAAGCCAGAAGGAGGCCTTGGATCCTTTGGAACAAGAGTTACCGGCAGTTGCAAGCCACCATGTGGGTGATTGAAACCCAGGTCTGTTGTGATGTAACATATATCCACATGGGTCCTCGTAAGTGCTCTTAATCATTGAGGAATCGCTGCAACCCCTGAATCACTACATCTTAAGGCTAGAAACACTTTTACTCTTCATAAGCTTTCTGTTTCAGGTGCTTTCCTTTCAGACAAAGAGTCAGGCCAGTCCTTTCTCAAGTTTTCCTCCAAACAGAACATGAAAACAACACACAACTGCTAAAGAAAACCAGGTTAAAACTTTAAAAGGTTCCACTTGCACATTGTACTGAAAAATATCAGTTCCTTAGTCCACGTGCAACCAGTCTGTGGAAACTACAATGTCAAACAAGACTATAGTAAACTCCTTCTCAAAATTATTATTCTAACATACAGGTGACTTTTATAAGTAGCCATGATATTTACGCATCTTACTCAAAAATCAACCATTTGATGTTCTTACTTAAAATGATAATAATGACTTTACTGAGATACCCACTTGACTGTGCACTGTGCCAATCTTACTACAGCCACATCATGCAATTTGCCCATAAGTCTGGTTCTGCCTTGGGTTACTGGGATTCTAGTTTTGTCAGAGTTCATTCACTTCCACCTTCCTCTATGATAGAAAGGCATAAGGTTAGAGGCCCCAAGAATACAGCAATTATTTTCAGGTTGCAGGCATTATAGGAAATGGACACCAAACACAGCATCCCAATCAAAAATCATAGCAGAGAATTCCAGTCTCTGTTTGGGAAAATTTTACATGACCACTCTTGAGTACAGCCCAGAACAGTAGTAGCGACGTTAGTTACATCCCCAGAAGCATGGATAAAATATCATGTTATGCTCCTGGGTGGCCACTGGAAGAGGCATGTTTAATATCTATGCCTATAAAATTTAAACATAGAACCCATAACTTGGCACAGTTACCTTCTGGGGCCTTTTATGACAGAACCCACACGAGCTATGTCCAAACATGTCAAGTCCATTTAAACATTTAAGCAAAAGTATAGTCAGTGACAGCCTGGACTTTTGGTTCCCAGCTCTGATACAGACAGTCACAGGATAGCAAACAGATGCAGGCACACGCTTGTGCCCAGTGCATCTGCTGACCTGGTCATCTTCATCTTTGGGGCACACAAGGGCAGAGGTGACCCTGCAGCTGTAATAGAGTCTGCCTTATCCCAGAATCCCACTGCTCTCTAGCCATTTCATCAACACATAAACAGAGAAGAAGAACCCTGCAGGCCTTGTTCCAGCAAAGCCAGCCCCTCCTGTCACTCCCATAGGGAACAAGTGCTCCTGAACTCAGGCAGGTCACTGCGGTGCATTAAAAATACGTTAGTAATCTTGTAGGTCCAGAAAAAAACGTCAAGTCCCACTTCTTCTGGAGGTAGGCTCTCGGGTCAGAGTATATAACCTCGAGGAAGAGCATGCAGCAGTCAAGTCAATGCCTTCCTCTCTGCCCCCATCTGATGTAAAGATAGACACTTCTTGCTTTTGCACAGTCAGCCAGTTAACTGGCAAACTGCTCCAGCCTCGATACTAGATCCCCAGCTCTCTTTGAGAAGGTGGAGACAGAAAATAGTGGGTGTAGCCTTATAAGGCAGGCTTAGGTCTGGATTCTTTCCAGGACCCTTGTTCTAGCAGCCAATAAATGTCTGTTATAAAATGTCATTGTCACCAGGCTAACACTGCTTTACCACCCCACTCTCCAAGGATTCACAGAAGCAAATTCCAAGTATCATCTAAGGCTGTCTTTGTACAGCTGCATCACTCAGAACAAAGCTCAAAATGCACAGGTATCAATCTCAGAAGGGGACACTGACATCCCTACTTTGCAGATGCAGATGCTTAAGTTCAGGTCATTAATCCACTTGTCCACAGCCACCCCACTACTAAACGACAGACCAGAAATAACGCCCAGCTTGAGCCCTGTGTGGGCGCTGCTCACTGTGACAGGGCAGCACTCTGAGTGAAAGGTGCTGGCCTTCCAGGTGTCTCACGGACGGCCATGCCCTCCACACTATCTCCTGACCACGGAAGCCTGTGCTTTCATTTAGGTTGTTTTCTCCCCAATAGATCTTTGCTCTCACCTCCTAAATCTGTGCCAGTGTCCTCCAGATTACACTGAGACTGTGCCATGCTCTTCTACAATCCCACTGGAGCCCTCTCCTTTCAAATGCATCCAACAACCTGAGCAGGACACGAGGCCCACAGGCTTGGCTGTGGCCTGCAAGCCTCCCTAAGGCTCACCTCTGACCCTTCAGCATCCTGTATCCTTGCTGCAGTGACACCTGGTTTAAGAGCCCCAGACTACAAGGCTTCCGACCACAGGCCTCTCCAATCTGATATGACACTGAGAACCTATGCAGCCAGCTAGCTGATCCAGGAGCCCTATGGTGCACCTGACTTTCTGTCTACTCTCTCATGCCATCAGGAGCTGATGAAAGAAGAACACCCCAGGAGCTGAGTAGCTGAAAGCTGTCAAACAAAGTAGCTAAATGACTCTCCAGGTCACCTGGGGCAAGTCCAGGGTCTCTCTGTACGTAAGAGAGCTAAGGGTAGAGACGATGCGTGTATCATTGGCAGGGAAGCATCAGGAGCCACTGGTGCCAAAGGGCCTCGTTTGTCCTCATCTGAGAGAAACTGCTTGCAAAGGATTTAACTCTTGGATGAGAGTAAAGATGCTGGATACAGTTGCAACCACTTGGCTAGAAGATGTAAGATGCCCTGTCGGCCACATTG